>BJCO01766469.1:0-10759 GCA_018326465.1 Flaveria floridana | reverse complement strand
GTATTTCGCTTCCTTCCGACGACACCTTACAAATCTATGGCGAGAAACCCTCAAACGGACTCAAACTCATGTCTTGTATGAAGGCACGAAAGTGCTTACATCAGAAATGTATTGTCTTTTTAGCCCATGTCGTGATAGAAAAGGAAAAGGAAAAGAGTGTGAAAGACATTCCAATCATTTGTAACTTTCCTGACGTGTTCCCTGAAGATCTACCCGGCCTTCCCCCCGCTCGTTCTATTGATTTTCGGATTGATCTCATACCCGGTGCTACACCTGTTGCTAAATCTCACTACCGACTCGCACCCTCAGAAATGCAAGAGCTGGCTAGCCAACTTCAAGAGTTGGTTAATAAAGCCTTCATACAACCTAGCTCATCCCCTTGGGCTGCTCCAATCATTTTTGTAAAGAAGAAGGACGGTTCGTTCCGTATATGCATTGATTATCATGAGCTCAATAAACTCACTATCAAAAACCGTTATCCTCTTCCTCGTATCGATGATCTCTTTGACCAACTCCAAGGAGCAACTTGTTTCTCAAAAATCGACCTACGATCTGGTTATCATTAGCTTCGAATCCGTGAAGAAGATATTCCAAAAACTGCTTTTCGCACAAGGTATGGTCATTACGAGTTCATGGTTATGCCTTTTGGTTTGACCAATGCACCCGCAGCCTTTATGGACTTAATGAACCGCGTATGCAGACCTTACTTGGATTGTTTTGTAATTATGTTCATTGACGATATGCTGATCTATTCTAAGACCGAATCCGAACATGAACGCTACTTACGTTTGATCCTGGAACTTATTCAAGCCGAACGACAATATGCCGAATTCTCCAAATGTGAATTTTGGTTGAAAGAAGTTCAATTCCTTGGTCATATCATAAGCAAAAAAGGCATTCATGTTGATCCTGCCAAAATTGATGTTGTTAAAGGGTGGATTGCTCCAAAATCCCCTATCGAAGTACTTTTTTTCCTAGGATTGGCGGGTTACTACAGTCGATTCATCCACAACTTTTCAAAAATTGCCCTACCTCTCACCTCTTTGAAACAAAAGGATAAAACTTTTGTTTGGGGTCCCGAACAAGAGGAATCCTTTCAAACCCTCAAGCGTATGCTCTTTGACACACCCATCCTAACCCTTCCCGATGGAAATGATGATTTCGTGGTTTATTGTGACGCTTCTAATCAAGGTCTCGATTGTGTCCTTATGCAACGAGGCAAGGTTATCGCTTATGCGTCAAGACAACTCAAAACCCACGAGAACAACTACACTACCCATGATCTTTAACTCGGAGCCATCATTTTTGCTTTAAAGATTTAGAGGCACTACCTTTATGGTACTCAATGTGCGATCTTCACCGATCATAAGAGTCTCCAACATATCTTTAATCAAAAGGACCTCAACATGCGTCAACGATGATGGGTTGAATTGTTGAACGACTATGATTGCGAAATTCGCTACCACCCCGGAAAAGCAAATGTCGTGGCCGATGCTCTTAGCCGAAAGAGTCACGCCAATGCTCATAGAATTTGTGTAACCAATCGTCTTCGTTGTTTGCAAATCCAAACCAACATTCAAACTCGTATTCTCGAAGCCCAACACTCATCGGTTGTCGAAAACAATTTGTATAACGAGATGCAATGTGATGTTGAAGACCAACTTGAGTCTAAATCTAATGGAATTCTCCATTACCTCGATCGTATTTGGATTCCGAACCGTGACAACCTTCGTTCTCTTATAATGAATGAAGCACATAAATCACGATATTCCATCCACCCCGGTGCAGACAAGATGTATCAAGATCTTCGTCGTACTTATTGGTGGCAGGTTGTTCAAAAGTAAATGCCAAACACTAACGACCATCTGGTTACTCGAACAACCTGAAATCCCGAGATGGAAGTGGGAGAGTATCGCAATGGATTTTATCACCAAACTCCCCCGAACATCTTCGGGGCGTGACAGTATTTGGGTAATCATCGATCGATTGACCAAATCAGCTCATTTCCTTCCCATCCGTGAAGACTATTCCGTTGAAAAGCTAGCTCGTATCTACACTTCTAAAATCATCAGCCGTCATGGTATCCCTCTCGATATCATCTCCGATCGTGATGGTCGATTCACTTCCCTTTTTTGGAAAACTTTTCAGTTAGCTTTGGGCACTCAACTCAATCTTAGTACAACTTTTCATCCTCAAATTGATGGACAAACTAAACGTACTATCCAAACTCTCGAAGATATGCTTCGATCTTGTGTTATCGATTTCGGTGGCAACTGGGTTGTACACCTACCATTGGTCAAATTTTCGTACAATAACAGTTATCACTCTAGTATCAAAATGGCACCCTTTGAAGCCCTTTATGGTCACAAATGTCGTTCACCTATTTGTTGGCACAAGATCAGCTAGGCACAAGTCACTAGTCCCGAAATCATTCAAGAGACAACGGATAAAATCTTGCAAGTTCGCAATAACTTACTTGTTGCAAGAAGCCGACAAAAAAGTTATGCCGATAAACGGCGTAAGCCCTTGGAATTTAATGTTGGTGATCTCGTACTCCTCAAGGTATCTCCTTAGAAGAGAGTAGTGCGCTTTGGTAAACGAGGAAAACTTTCTCCTCGATATGTAGGTCCTTTCAAGATTCTTGAAAAATTGGTAAGGTGACATATCGACTTGATCTACCACAAGAACTTAACAACGTTCACCCGACTTTCCATGTCTCTAATATCAAGAAGTGCCTAGCCGATGAAGGACTTCAAATTCCGCTTGACGACATACGTGTTGACGATAGCATGCATTTTGTTGAAAAACCTGTTGAAATCATGGATCGTGGAGTGAAGCAAATCAAACGAAATCGTATTCTAATTATTAAGGTGTGTTGGGAAGGAGCGCGCAGAGCAGAATTTACTTGGAAACGTGAAGATCAATTCAAGATTAAGTACCCGCATCTTTTCCCAGAACCTTCTTCTAAACAAATTTCGGGACAAAATTCCCTAAAGTAGGGGAGACTGTAACATTCCGTATTTTCCATTTTTTTCTCTTTTAATATAATATTGCTCCTTATTCAGTCCTTGTAATTTCAAGACTTGTTCATAGTGGAAATATCTTTTTATATCATTCTTGTTAATTATATGCTTATACAACGCTTAAACAATTGCGAATACACATTTTAACGTAAAAACGAGCAACTTATCGGGACTTATATTTATTTATTTATTTCTCTTGGAAAATTATTTATATGTTTTATTTTTTTGGTTTATATGTTAAAACATGATTAATAATAAGTTTATGGTGTTAATTAATAAATAAAACAAGTTGAGGGTTAAAATTAAAACTTTAAAAATTAAACTCATCTCCCCAACTACTTTTCTTTAATGCCCAACCATAATTTTCATCTATAAATACTAACTCAAATCCCTCTCTAATCATTTGCATCACTCTAAACTCTCTCCTAAACTCTATCATTTCATCCAACAAGTTCATCTTTTGCAAGAAGTCTTCGAGAACAACTTGTGAGTTTTTATTTATTTGTTTATATATATATTTTTTTTGTTTTCTTACTTTCTTCTTTCATTTTCTTTACCACTTGGAACAACCTCTAGGACATAACTACTTAGTCACCAAGGTGAACAAGTATGGTAAACCCCCATTTTTTAGGTCCAAGTTGTAAATATTCTTTTTGATTCTTTCATATATGTTTTCTTGTCTTGTTTATAAACCTTTTGCATACTAAACTAAGTTACCAACAACTTCAATGTTGGAAGGCTTGTGTTGAAGTTATATTTTAAAAAATTTAAGGCTTTCATACCCCATTCTTTCATCTTTACAAAATACTAAGTGATCTACAAATCAAGAAGTGGATGAAACCAAACCGAGCCTCCAACCTATGTTGAAAGTCTTGTGTTATGGTATGAAATGGTGATGTTGAACCTTGGTTCTACAACTAATCTATCCACCATACCCCACTTGCACATTTAGTCAAACTAATTAGTTTACTTTAGTGCTTTTATTTATGTACTCATGACCATCCGAATCACCCTTATGTGGAGATTTTGTGCAATGGTGACACTCTTGAGGTTTGTGGATATCCCCACCTCTAATACATGACTTATATAAATATAACACTTGAGGTTTATGGATTACCCTACCTTTAATGCATGACACATATTTATATCTACATAATACTTAGTCAAAACCAAACCATAACATTAATTAAAACCATGGTTGAATGTTATGTGTTAAGGTAGACATTATACTAATCTTATGATTCCTTATTTTGGACTTCCAATGAGTGACTAATACTCATAAAGAACACACAAAATACATGGTGTCCAAATAAGTGTCTAAGTAGTATATACTTTCATGTATACTCATATTTGTAATTTTCGTATACCTTCCAATTGTTTTAACACTATTTGGGTTATAACATGTATCAATTATCAAATACACTCAAGTATTCATTCAGTCAAAATCATTCTAAAACTCAATTCATACAAACATACTTAATTATTATACTATTTGTGAATACATTCTAGAATACATTATCTTACAACAATCTAAACCTCCCTTAACATGTATAGTGCTATAGGACTAGCACATCCACCCTATTATGATGAGTTTATGTTAAGTTATCAATCTTTACGGTCTTGCTCACTCTTGATGCTAAGATTACGCTAGTGGACACTTGGTTTGATTATGGCTTTGCATGCTAGCAATGTACAAAATTTAGTATACTTTACTCATGTTGAATTGAGATTTATTCACTATTATGCTATGTATTCAAATTTGTAGCTCACCAACATATTCATATGTTGACCAATATTTTATGCATGTTGCAGGAAATGCTTGAAACTTTATCAAAAAATTAATTAGGTGGACTTAGAAACACCCCAAATCTATCATTTGTTTTGGACTTGTATTTCTTCAAATTATTGTATGTTTATTTGAAACATAGTAATATTACATTGATTAATGGAAATGAAATTTAATCTTAATTTATTGTCACTTTAGTTCTATGATGTCTTTGAACAATCTATCACTTCTCGCGCCCCGATGTTTCCGCCATCGGTTGAGATGTAACAAATACACTCATTGTTTGTGTTGTTTTTAATTTACAATACTGGTTTAAATCTCATTGTCTGATAACAAGATATCTTTAGTTGAAATGTTAAAATCTATAAACTCACCAACATTATTGTTGACATTTTAAGCATGTTTTTCTCAGGAAACTAAGGATCATGTAGTCGCATGAGGTGCATGCAATTAAGAGTTTTTTAAGGTTTTCCTTTTATAGTATATATGTTGTAGGCCATAGTTGTAAAACTTGTCACATGTAAAACAATTTAAATCATGTATTTGGGAACAACTTGGAACATGCCATTTGGAAACAAGTTATAATCTATCATGTACAATCATTGATATCCTTTGTCAATATAAGCATTTGGGCTTGTTTAATGTAAGCAAAGGTTGTGGAAACCATGATAGTTACATTTCGTGTTTTCGCCTTGGCGAGGGGTAGAAAACATCATATTTTAAGTAACTAGTAACAAAAATGCATTTTGTGAATGCCAACAAACAAATATGTAGTTTTCGATCATGGAAGCTATTAAGCATACACTGTGTACAATACAATTGAATCATTAGACTTAATCAACAAGGAACCGAAAATTTATGTTAGTATATATGGATTAAAATAATTTGTTTAAAAAACATGCGAGAACCATATTATTTTATTAAAAGGAAGTTCATTTTGACATAAAACCAATGGTATCAAACCTTTACAGCTGAAAGAAAGACATACCCAATAGGATACCAATAAAAAGAATTCGAGAGGCTTATGAGAAAGAAAGAAAGAAAGAAAGCATCAAAGGTTGGGTTAGAAAAAAATAACTTGCTAAAACTGTCTTATGACCCTAAAACACCCAACTACTAGATGCATCTAAAACGAGTTCCAATTATACGTTTATTAGAGTATTCATCTTTACTCTTTCTTTATTTTAGACTATGCATAGATGAGAAAAAAAATATAAAATAACTAAAGGATGTGAGACCAAAAAGTAAGCCTAAATAAATATACCGGTAATGAGAATATTAGGAAAAACATATTTTTTTGTATGACGAAATACTGGTTAACAATTTTTTTGTTTCATTTATTCACTCAGTTGCAAATATGAACTTTAGGGTTGTATAGACAAGTAAAATTATATTCATGAACTTTATCATTTTGGTCTGTACTTATGATTTTCATCAAAAATTTATGATTTAAAAAGATTAAATATGTCTACTTTTATAAATAAATTAAACAAGTTATCATTAAGCTTTTTATTATCACAATTAAAGAAAAGGTATATTGCAGGTTTAATAAGTACAAGATACGATGAATGTGTTGCTAACTTTTTGGGTTGGTTAGCTCCAAATTTAATGCTTCATGGTTCATCCATTCTACTGAAGATGAAATATGACTTGATTGTTGAAATCAGTCGGATCAAAGTAGACATAGAACACGATGATTTTGTGGAACTCTCATGACTCCTTTGATATTATAAACTCAAACAAAGACTTGAACCAAGAAACTACAATACCCTATCATTCTCACCCTTAATCTTGATATGCTCCTCAAAGATCTTGAATTCTGAACAATAGTTGTAACCCTTCAACTTTCATTCTTGGACTAGATCCACTTCTCATTTGATTTGTCCTTAAATAACCCCTCATGATTTCATGGTTCATCCTCCTTGATTCGGTCTAGAAATCAAACCCAAAACAATTGATGTTGTCTTCTTGCATTAACAACCCTATCTCTTTTAATATCATCGTGATAACTACAACCATTATTTGCATATTTTCTTGTTTCTTTTCTTTCATACAATGAATATCCAAAAGCAAAACTTCTACCTCAACATATTTAAATCCATTAGAATATTTCCCTTTCGCTACTCAAACTCACAAGTCAACGAAACATAAAAAATCTCCTTTTTTCACGTGAACAAAATCAAAGCACCAAATTTTTCTGACACCAATAACCTCCTAGTCTCTTATTATTCCGATTTGAAGAACTACTCTAGTTCTTTTTCGGAAATCTTATCACACCTCACACAATTATGATTAAAAATCGAGTCGAATAATCAAAGTATACTCGTTGATATGTTGTTCTTTGACTATGAACTCCTGTATGATGTTGGTATAAACGGTTTGTGGTAGCAACAAGTTTCTATATCGATAGAAAACTCTACAAATTACCAACCGATGTGTGACTGATCTTGCTCGGATTCGATCGATCGAATTACAAGATTCCATTGCTCTTCTGCTCGGAATTAACTCTGATCCGATATACCCTAATGGGCCAGGTCTTCATTTGCAATAACTTGTTCCACAAGTCTTGTACTTCACCGTCTTAAACAGATCGATCTTTTTCTAGCTCCAATACCAATTGTTGTAATCAATTGGATCAAAATTGATGATGAATACAATGATTTTGTGGAACTCCCACGACTCTTTTAATATTATAAAATCAAACAAAGACTTGAACCAAGAAATTACAATACCCTACTCATCTATTTATACTAAAACTATAACTAACACTCCTAATAGACTCAAACAAAAAAAAACAACCCAAACAAATAATAAAATATTCTAATTTATCCTAATCAAATTAAGCTATAAATAGATAAAATAATAGTTATCAATATTAATTCATTATTAATGTTGAGTAATGATTTGTTTTAGTTATGGATTTTAATTATATTCTTAAAACTAAAATCTACCTAATATTCTTTAACTTGTTTTTTTCTCCCCGCGCTATGCGACGAGGGCCTAGACATTCTCGTACGTAACGCTGCGTTACTTTGTTCGTTATCGGGGTCTTGTGACGAAACTTTATAATGGTAGGGTCAGACTCACAAAATTCGTGACGGGAGACCGGTTATTTTCCAACGTCCTTTCACGCTACTAAGTAAAAATGACTTGCATCAATTTCGCAGTTCTTACTTATGAAGAAATATTATCTAGCTCGAAACAATTAGTAGATCAATTGAAGATAAATTTTAAACTAAAATGATGGGAAACAATAATATTGCATGCATTAGAAGTTGCAAGAGTGTGGCCATAGTAAAAACCTAAGAAACTTGTGGCCAAATTACAAATTCTTTTTAAGTTAACTGTAGTAAATAATTTGATATTTAATATAGTATATAATTTTCTTGTTATATAAATTAAGAAAAAGAAAAAATAAAAAACCTAGCACATCAACATTAATAACCACCTACCTATAGATATTTAATATATTATATAATTTTCTTGTTATATAAATTAAGAAAAAGAAAATATAAAAAACCTAGCACATCAACATTAACAACCACCTACCTATAGATTAATATTTATATGTGTTAGTAGATTTTAGGATACCAAAAAAAGTTAAATTACTCTATACAGTGGCGGACATATGTGCAATTCCGCTACCCCTTAACTTGTTACGGGTAGTGTAATTTTTTTTACGGTTTTATTTAAAAAGAAAGTTTCGATTTTACGTTACCCCTGAGAAAAAATTACAGTACCCCTAAAAAAATTTAAATTCAACACTTCATAAAAGTTTTAATTTATAAATAAAAGTCTAATAATTTATGAAAAACAATACATTATATAAAAACATAAATAACCATTACCCATTACCAAATAACATAAAAACACAAAATACTCATTACCCAACCCAATACAATAATAAGCCCAAAATTTAAAATTAGATATATACTAATTATTTGTATGCATTATAAGTTATATTATGTGCTTTATGGGATGTACCCACTTTTTTTTAATCTTTAACCATTTTATTATTTTAACCCAATACTTTTACATTTTTTATAATTTAGCCTTAATATTTTTTTACTTTCAACTTTGATCCTCTATACTTTTCAAATTTTACAAGTTTTCCGCTATACGTTTCGGTCTAAATTTTACGAGTTAACATGCCGCAAGTGCGTGTGTGGTTCAACGTTTTTTTCACTTATTTTTCCTAGTTTAACAGTCACGTCATAACGCGTTGGTCCTAGATTAATTAACTTATTGTTTTATTTTTTGCTTGTGTAAGTGTATGGTTTAATATTTTTACATCTACTTTTCATTCGATTTATTTATTTGTTCTTTTTATTAGTTTCTTCTGTGGTCACTAGCAGAGGTCTGCCATTAACATTACTTGGCATAGTTTTACACCTTACGTTGCAACACGAGCGAGTTTAATACTAGTATATCACATAACAAAACAATACCTTTTTTCGATGGTCATACACATTTTATTTATATTTTTATTCAAAAAAAAGGAAAAAGAAGAAAGAAAATGAAATAATCAATGTTTTTGTTGTTTCTTGTTTAAAAACCATGACAATTTGTATCGAAACCTTAGGAATGTTGTTAGAATGATGACAGTATGGCTCATATTCAATGGAAGGAGTGTATGAATCTACTATAAATGTTCTTATTTGTTTATGTTTAATTTAATGATTCTAGTTATTGTTTAAACTTAAAATTTAGAGAATATGAATCGTTTTGTTGTGAAAAGAGCATCAAAAGATGAAAACGCGTACGGAACACTATAAAATGTAAGTTTTTTTACAATGCAATTCAAGTACGTCTATTCCGACCCGATCCGACTCGACCCAATCGCACAACCCAAGATTTTTATGTTGTTTCATCAGAAACTAATTATTAAAAAAATAGTGACACTGTAGTAAATAATATTTGATTCCGCCACTGCATGTACGGTAAAAAGTTTTTTACGTTACCGTTGAACTTGTCTTCTAGATCCGCCACTGACTCTATATCTAAAAAAACATAATAATTAGTATTTTTACATATCCGAGTCATTGTTTTTTATGGATGGTGGAGGGGGGTTTTGTGTTTCGTCACTCACACACATGTTGGATTACCTTTTGTGACACCTTGCATCATAAAGAGAATTATAAAACAAAACTAGTATCAAGCCCCTCGCGTTGCGGAGGGGGTGTAAAACCATACTAAGTAACACTAATGTCATATCATCGTCAGTGACCATAAACATCGGAAAAGTACGTATTAAAAAATAAAATAAAAATGAAAAAAATATAAAATCGAATGGAAAAGAGACGTAAAAACATTGAATCACGCATGTAAAACGTAAAACATTAAAAACTAAGTTGATCTAAGACCCGCGAGTTATGACGAAACCGCTAAAGGGGAAAAAATAAACGTAAACGTTGAACCACACGTGCACGTTATGGTGTGTTAACTCGTAAAATTCGTAAAACGAAAAATTATAAAAGATGAAAAGTATAAAGGACAAAGTTGAAAGTGAAAAATTATAGAGGTTAAATTGTAAAATATGTACACACACACACACGCACGCACACACACATACACATACACACACACACACACACATATATATATATATATATATATATATATATATATAAGATGAAAAAGTATACACACATACACATACACACACACACACACACATATATATATATATATATATATATATATATATGTAAAAATTATAAAAGATGAAAAAGTATACACACACACATACACACACACACACACACATATATATATATATACACATAGATATATAGATATATATATATGTATATATATACATATATATATATATGTGTGTGTGTGTGTATACATATATATATACACACACACACACATATATATATACATACACACACACACACACACACACATATATATATATATATATACATGTATGTATATATATACA
>BJCO01766463.1:0-16931 GCA_018326465.1 Flaveria floridana | reverse complement strand
AAGCTTGGAGTCTTCTTTGTCTTCGGAAGCAGACTTTGTCTTCAGCTCTTTCATCAGACTTTGTCTTCGGAAGCAGACTTTGTCTTCGGAAGATATCTTCAGTTGTTGGTTTCAGCTGTTGTCTTCGGAAGATATCTTCAGCTGTTGTTCCTTGGACTCTCGGAAGATCTCTTGCTTGACTTCGGAAGCCCTTTGATTTAGTACCAAAAGTGACTATGAAGTGAATTTGGTTGCACCAGCCTTATCATGATCCAACACTAGCTGATGAAGATATAATTGTACCATTGGAGGACATTGAAGTGGATGAACGACTTAATTACGTAGAGCAACCAGTGGCAATCATCGACCGAAAAGAGAAGAGGTTATGGAATAAAGTGGTTCCACTGGTGCGAGTACAGTGGAGGCACAGAAAGGGATCCGAGTCTACATAGGAGACTGACGAAGAGATGAGACAACATTATCCACAACTGTTTGAGGAGTGACATGTTTCGGGGATGAAACCTATATAAGGGGGTGGACTTGTAACACCCGGAAATTTAGAAAAAAGAAAAAGAAAATAGAAGTATAAAGGAAGAAAGGTGAAATAACCCAAGTTAAGGGGTTAAAGTTGTGCAAGAGGCAAACTTTATTTATGATGTTTAAAAGGTGGGCATGGCCGCCCACTACCCTGCTCCACCAACTGGTTATGTGTTTTTGGTGTGTTTTGGTGTTTGAACTCCATTTGCTCTCGAGTTTAGAGGAGTTTTACTCGAAGGCTGCTCTAGGTGAGTTCTAGATTGTTTTAAATTTATTTTGGGGATGAAATGCATATAAACTATCATTTTACAAATCATAGTATGTTGGAACTGTGTGTTTACCCCTGTTTTACGTGTGGGAGTGTCTTTGTGAATGTTTTGACCGAATTATGTAGTTGTAAGCTTGTTCTAAGTGCTTAGTATGCTAGATTGGGGCTAAGAATACGTTAGGATGCTGAATGAGGGCTGAAACTAGTATCAGTTAGTATTGGTGAAATTGCCCATGCGCCCAACTGCCCATGCACCCAACTGCCCATGCGCCCAACTGCCCATGCGCCCAACTGCCCATGCCCCCAACTGCCCATGCGCCCAACTACCCATGCGCCCAACTGCCCATGCACTTACATAGTGCTCATGCGCCTAAGTTGATTTAGAATTTTTCTAAAATCTTGGGAAATAGAAATTAATGATTAAGCTTTGGAATATTTTGGTGGTTTATGTTTCTTCATGTTATGCATGTTTGTGGTCTGTTATTGATCTTCCTTATTATGTATTTTTACATGACTTTACGTGGTGTGTTAATGCTCTTACACTTAAAGTATTATCATAAAGAATCGAAAGATTAAAGATAATGAAAAGTGGAACATAACGAATGAATGAAAGTCTTGCAAGCAAATTTAAGGGGGATCACAACTCATTGATGAGTTGTTAGCTCAACTATGCGCAATGTAGCGTGTGATTTTGGCTAACCCATGAGGGTACACACAGGGGGATCAGTCTTTGTGACTGATCCATACGTGCGAAACGGGATCCTTGTCGCTTAACCCCAAGACTAAGGTGGCTTCATGCCTAACGATGGGATGACAAGATCTAGATAAAAGTGAAAGGTAATGAAAAAGTGCGAAACAAACGAATATGTGCAATAATGGAAGATAATAATGATATTACCTTGATGTATGTACGATGAATGACAATGTAAGAAAGTAAAGAAAATGTTTCAAACGAAAGAAAAGTATTTTATTTATAAAACTAGAACTCACTAAGCAACGCTGATTTTTTTTATGCATATTCAGTTGGCAGGTAACTTGTTGCTGAGGATGGCACGAGGGTGGAGCTACTTGGCGGGCAAGGACTGGCATCCATTTCATGCATGATAATGCTATTGTTTTGTAATACAACTGAATATTCTTTTGTAACTCTTTTAAAACAATGATGTATTATTTGTCAACATAAAAAATTAATGCATTAATGGTTTTTGATAAATTAATCCGCTGTAGTGCTTTTATGAAATTTATTTTGTTTTTTCTATTAATAAGGTTGTGATTGACCAACTGTGGGGTTCCCGAGAACGGGGCCTTACAGTAGAAGCTGAAGAGCTTCTCCAATTTGCCTGGTAGAAGGTTTGGAAACTTTGTGCACTCCCAAGGGGAAAGACTGCAATAGGGACCAAATGGATTTTTAAAAACAAGAAAGATGATAGGGGCATTGTAATTATGAACAAAGCTAGACTTGTGGTACACGGGTACACACAAGAAGACGGAATTGATTATGATGAAGTCTTTGCTTTTATGGCCAGGCTTGAGGCAATTACAATTTTTCTAGCATTTGCTGCCTCCAAAGACTTTAAGGTGTTTCAGATGGACGTCAAGAGTGCATTCTTCTATGGTGAGATTAATGAAGAAGTCTATCTCTACCAATCTCTAGGATTTGAAGATCCCAAGTATCCAGATCATTTATGCAAACTTGACAAAGACCTTTATGATCTTCATCAAGAACCAAGGAAATGGTATGAGACACTCTTTACCTTTCTCTTGAAATATCAATACAACTGGGGATGCATAAACAAAACTCTCTTCATCAAGAAAGTTGATTGGGATATTATCTTGGTACAAGTGTATGTTGATGAGATCATCTTTTGTAGCCTTTCAAAGTTTCATGAAGTCAAAGTTTGAGATGAGTTCAACTAGAGAACTCACTTTCTTTCTAGGGCTACAAGTAAAACAAACCTCTGATGGCATCTTCATAATTCAATACAAGTATGTTCAAGACATGTTAGTAAGATTTCAAGCTACTGATGCTAAGGCTAGCAAAACCCTAACGGCGAAGAGATGTTCATTATCTCCTAATCTTGAGGGGGAAGTAGTTGATCAACAATAGTACAGGGCCATCATTGGATCTATCATGTATCTCACAGCAAGGAGACTGGATATCATGTTTGCTACATGCCAATGTTCAAGATTCCAAGATGCTCTAAAGGTGTCACATCTAATGGCTGCCAAGAGAATTTTAAAAGTAACTCAAAGGGGAACCTTAGTTGGGATTATGGTACCACAAGAGTGCTGACTTTAATATCTATTGATATACAGATAGTGACTATGGGGAATGTAACATCAACAAAAATTCCACCTCAGGATGATGTCAATTTCTAGGGGGAAGATTGGTTTCTTGGCAATGCAAGAATCAAACTTGGGTCTCTAACAGCTGAAGCAGAATACATTGCTGCATCAAGTTGTTGTGCATAAGTGCTATGGATGAATACTCAACTTAGAGAAATGGAGTAACATTCATGAACACTCCAATTCATTTTAACAATAACAGTGCCATCTCCATCACCAACAATCCTGTTTAACATTTAAAGACAAAACACATTGACATCAGGTATCATTTCATTAGAGACTGTGCAGAAAAGAAAATCATTAAATTAATTTAAGGTTCATACAAATGAACAATATGCAGATTTATTCACAAAGGCATTTGATGAATCAAGATTTAAATATCTTGTATCTACTATTGCAATGATGAACTTTAAATAATTAAATAATTTATATTAATGATATTTGAAATTTTTTTAAGAAATGGTTTTCTTGATAAAATAGGAAAAACTGACTGTCTGCCGAAATTTGCAAATTAGTAGATAAATAAGTATCTCAGCAGATATCTGCATATCTGCTGAATTCTAAAGTTTAGAAGATAGCAGGGCAAACCGAGTATCTGCTGAATGGGAAGATTCGAAAGAAAGGATGAATTCAGCACATGTTTTTGGAAAAGATACGGTAGGTCCCACTTTTATTTCTTGATAGGTAGTGGCGTTGGATTACTTACCTAAAAAAGATTGTTTCATCATCAAACGCCATCGATTTCAACTATAACTGTGGTAAATATTTTAAAATTCATTTTTATATTATCCATAAATGTTAAAATCAGAGGTATCCCACCATTGTTATCTACAATCTTCTTCGCAAAGCAAGCCCTCAAACCCTCAAATATTCAATCACTCAAAAGTCCACCAAAATCAACCAACTCTCAATGGCCGCTCAAACCCTAGAATTCCATCCAAGTCATAACATTAGCGCATCACTTGAACCCATAAGTAATGACGTTTATAATCCGGTCCTTAAATTCCTAAAGAATAGAAATTACTCCTTTGCTATCATTATAGACCCTGTGATTTATGAGTCCAACCTAAAGGAACTCTAGAACACCTACTCCATACAACAAGAGAATGGAGTCAAGGTCATCACGGCGACAGTACATGGGATGAAGGTCACCATATCCTGCTCCAAATTTGTCAACCTTTGAAGTTGAATGAAGTAGACGGTGTCTCTTCCTTCTTCAAGGATGCGGTGAGTGCCACCTTCAAGAAGATAGGATATGAAGGATCCCTTCTGACGTCTACCTTCTCCAAATCACTAATATATCACAATTGGAGAATTATCCTTCATATATTCCTTCACTGTCTGTCCAATAAGTTAGGAGGAGGGACCAAGTACCATTGGATGTAGCAGGGGCTATCCATGATTGGTCAAACAGTAACATTACGACTTTTCAAACTTCATTTTTCAACATTTGTGCAAAAATGTAAATGCTACTGCTAGATCACGTTTTTAATGTATCCTAGGTTCTTACAACCAATTTTACAATAAGAACTAGAGGATAAATTAAAACTGAAAGGAATTGTTCATGTTCTAGGAACTTTAAACAAAGCAATCTTTTCAAAGTTCAGAGCAACTCCTAAATCTTTTTCAGGAAAGGTGACTCCCTTTTTTCCGCATATGCTTGAGGTCACTAAGCCTCATGGTGCATGGCTATACCCACCATTACTGATCCCACACCCTTCACTTCATAACCAAAATTTCTTAAACCCCTACCTCTTCTACTAAGAAGATGCAGCCCCCTAAATCTCCCTCTCTCAAAAAGGCAAGACTGGAATCAAGGGTCCCAGTTAAGTCAAAGGTGTCAGCCACACCTAGCCAAGGCTCAAAGAAGAAGGTTACTTTTCCTTCTTTATAGTAGACCCAATTACCAACTTTAAGCCCTTAATTGGAGTCCCAACACTCCATTAGGCCAACCAAAAGGAATACCGACATTATTGAGACAACTTCTATGAAAAAAGTCTCATTAGGATGCAGTTCATATCCCGACTAATAGATACAACTCAACACTCTCCAATACACACGTCTACCACCCCGGATGATGATGTTCCTGTCTCATATCTACATGAACAAATGTCTCCACCTTTCCATATAACAAAGAAAATGAGGACTGATGTGCTTGTAGCAACATCTAACCCACATCCTTTATCCTAAAAGGTTGATCCTATGGAGGAAAGGATCAATGTGGACGAGGCTATTTCTACTATTGATCCATCAATTGATCAGCAGGACAGAAACAACTTTACTAAGACCTCAACCATGAAAACTCAACTTAAGAATGTCTCCTTGGAGTGATTCCTTGAAGAGAAGAATCCAGGGCGCCACTAAACCATATCTAGTAGTGAGGATGCAGAGGCTAGGCCTAGTACCTCATCCCCCAAGAATTCCACAACTGTGAATGAGGGAAGTATGAAATAGATTGATAAATTGATGGCCCATAACCTTTATCTTGCACAAAGATTGAGATTTCTACAAGAAGACAATGCAAGATTGAGGGTTTATGCTAAAGATGCAACGGTTCTTGAATTCCAGAACTGTCTGCTAAAGTCGTAGATAGATTATCTAAGGTGGAAACTCAACTCAGAATTCTACAGCAGCAAGTAGCAAGAGTTGTAACCCTTAAAGAACAACTCATAACTCTTCAGCAGGTTGCTGCAAAGGCAATGGATCTTGAGAACAAATTTGAACAAAGTGAAGAAGAAAAGAAAGTTGAAGCTAGGAGGGTACTGAGGAGGTGGAACCAAAAAGTTCAACTTGGGAAGTGGAAGATGGCCTTGAAAAAGAAATCCAAAATTTCTTCCTTGCTCTCTCTGAAAAGAAAGAGATTTGATGAGGAATCATCAAAGAAAGAGCTAGTGCTTAGATTAGAAGGCTCTCCCAAACTATCTACTGAAGATGAAGCACCATTACTAAAATTGCTTTTAGAAGCTACTGAAGTACTAAACAAATCAAGTACTGATGTGGCTACTAAAAGTACTTTACAAGAGACTCATTCGGCAGATAAGTCCTAAGAAAAGATGGTGGTTTACACAAGAGGCACCCAGACAATGGACGATGACATGGAAAGGCATGAAGTGACTTGAGGCAGAACCTACCTAACTTCATTAAGATGTACCTATGTTTGAGCTTAGAAAATCAACTGAGGTGATATTTGGTCAATCGGAAGTTGAAACTGAAACCCTAGTTAACTCTATGGTGAATAGGGAGACTGATGGCCAAGAAGTCACTAATGAGTCTAAGAGAGTTTAGACAACTGCTCATGATCCCAAGTCAGCTAGTAAGGCATCATGTATAACTCTTAGTCCTTTGGAAGTCAGACATACTGAATTCCCTACCTCTAACAAAGGTAAGAGACCTATGACTGTTGAAGAGGAAATTGAATTTGAGACAAGAAGTTAAAACCATATTTTTGATGACCAAGAAGGTGGAGCTTTTCCCCACATAAGCCTAAAAAATAAGTTGTAGTTCTAAAAACTGGTAGAGCTCAAGAGACCTCAGTAAAGAACAATATCATTGCACTAATCAAGAGTGTAAGGACTGTAGAGCTACAAGAACTATAACTAGAGGCTTCAATAGTGGTGAACCTAGCAGAACCAAACCTACTCCTAAACATAAATCCATAGTTGTCAACAGGGTGTTATCTAAGTTATCCAGGCCATCTGCCAAAAGCACCCAGAGATCAGCAACTCAGTAGGCTTCAACAGCTGAAACTGCTGAACTAAAACCCATGATCTCTTCTATAAAGAAGGAGAAGAAAGATGAAGAGAAATGTCTCCTAGCAGCTCATATTGAGTTGAAAGGATAAAGTTTCAATGAGATCATGGAATGGATTACTGCTAAGATTAAATCAAAACTGATAGTTGAAACTCATGCTGAGATGGAGAAAGCAGTTGAGTAGCTAGATGGAAAAAGGCTAAATCAGAGAAGAAGAAAGGAGAATGAATTCAGCAAGAGTCCAGGGTTAAGCAGTAGATGAAGCAATTTCCCAGTTACTATGATTTCTTTGGTAGACAATTAGGACCAATAAGTATGTCAACTCTTGATCTGAATATTAGAGGAATCAAGAAGAAAGTTACTGCTAGAGAGCTCCCAAAGTTTGAACAAGCTAGGGAGCAGTGGGAGAGACAACAGGCCAAGTCAAAGAAAATCACTCAAAAGTCCTCCCATCTGCCGACCAGACCTCCATCATCCCCTGGCTCTTCATCAACTGTCTCTGGTGATAAGAAGTCCATCTCTTAAGTTCTTGCTAAGAAGACAAAAGCACTAAAGAAAGTAATAAAGGCAAGGATTGTTGACCCAGAAGTGGAGGAGAAGATACTCCAAGGAACTAAATTGTTGGTAACTGGGTATGCTACTAGGATAAAGAAATTTTTTGTCAAGAGGGCAAATAGAGATCTAATATGATCATGAAAATGTACTTGATCGACCCCTTAACATCCTAGAGAAAATTTCTGAGTACTTTAGCATCTTTGGATGTAAGAATGACAAGTCCAAGATGTTGATGCATAAGGTACTCCCATAGTCAAACCTGATGCTGGTGAAGAAGTCCTTGAAACTCCACTATCAGCACATGATCCAATAGTGAAGTGGGAATATGATCAGAATAGGAACACTTACTTCATCACCAGATAAGCAGCAGGAAGAGTAGCTTATTTAAGAAACCAACTGGTTTGCTTTAACCTATTTGAGATAGCTGACTTAACCAGGCAGACTAAGGAACCCAAGTAATGACTCTACAGCTCACATACTGAAAGATCAAAGCAGAATTCAGAGTACAAAAAGAAGAAGATAGAATCTAAAGCAGCTAAAACCATTCCATCTGCCAAACCTAGCAACCAACCAACATCTCCTCCTCATACATCACCACTTGCTCAAACAACTGAGCAAGATTGTCCATAAGTCCAACAAGCTACTGACATAGCCAAATCCCCTACCTAAATCCAATCTAAAGAGTCAGCAGATGTAATGATCATCACTGATGTTGCTGATAGAATTAGACAAAGGTTAGAGCATCCTGATGAAGAAGAAAACATCTTAGAATCTGAGGAAGAGGAAAACTCAGAAAATGATGATAGCATAATCAAGTAGGATTATGATTTCAAGGCTGAGAGGTTTTGCATTAAAAGAAAGAACTAGATAAAAGGCTTTTTCTTATCTAAGTTGGATGTTCTAAAGCTGAGCCTTGAAGACTTAAAGAAAATGCACACACTAATCTAAGAAAATGAATATATGCTAGACAAATATAAGTTCATGGCTGCTATCTTAATGGTCAAGTTTGACAACAGGGTTGAGCAAAAGGAAGAAGAAGAAACTCTTAATGTAACTCCTTTAAGCATTCATGACCAAATCACACATTAGAGTGACAGTTTATCAACCAACACCTTCACTCTGACATATACTGGTGCCGACAAAGTTGAAATAAAAGAGTATGACCTTTTCAGACTCTCTTGACACAACATGAAGGATTTGGTAAATATACCTCTTCACAACCCCTCAAGAGATAGAAGAAAATACATGTACGAGCTTCTACCGATCAGGATGCTTGAAGGATGAAGATAGAGTTTTGGTAGCATCATCCTAGGGGGGATTTGTTGAATCACGATGCCGAAACTCTGGATTTTAGCATTGGCCTTCATCAGCCGAATTAACCTAAGTGCTGAATCAAGTGCCAAATGGCATAAGCTGAATCACTGCTATCAGCACATGCCAGGCAACTGGCGAACTACATGTGCTGAAAGACTGCATATCAGCACATGCAGTTCAACTGCCGATCAACAGATTACTCCATGATCTTCCGATCGACTGCTGCTGAGAACAAGCATATTTGTGCCGATGGCTATTATGTTTCACCTTTAGGAGACAACATAGTACTAAAGCTGCCAACTCTGGTACACTGATTACCTATTCAACTGTACCATCTAAACATAGAATAGTTTATTCTTAGTTTAGTATAAAAGTCCTCATACTTTTATAGTTGAGGCAAACTTTTTAAGCCATTTGATTGTATCTGTAGAATTATAATCTTTGTACAAAACATATTAATCAAGTGAATACTTTGAAAGAACTTATTATGTTTATCTTTACTCAAAGTATTTGTGTTGTGATAGTAAGTAACTAACTTAGATTGCGCATTCATTAGTTATTGATTATTGAAGAAGTTCTTGTTTGTCTTAACCGGCCCCAATCCAATAGAAATTATGTGTATTACAAATGGTAATGAACCCTAGTTATATGGGGTCTAGATCCTCTCTTAGAAGTATGGCTTACTAATCATTGGAATAGAAATTATAAGTTTATAATAGAATAGTAGGGTTTTACGCGAACACATCAGGGTACTATTACCCGCACTATAGCAAGCCTTGGTGATTAACACATCTTAAGCTACCCATATTGTCGTTAACTCAACCATATTAACCCTTAAACTATTTACACTAATCATATAATTAGGTTGCATTAAGCTTAGTGCACCCACGTCAAGCATGGTTACCCATCACACACACTGAACTGTTACTCACATCAACCTTAAACCGTCTACAGTACTTATACTCAACTGGATTCAAACATCTATTTAACCACATTAGGGACTATGCATCTGTATCAAGTCGATCATACGCATTGTGCTGACCTGCATCGAGGATGTTGGTCACTATCCTATCTTTGTTTTCTACAACAACCCTTAACCTAATCTGCACTAGTCACTATTGTCTGTATTAGACCTTAGTCACTCACATCAATTTACACAACTAAGCCCATGCTTTTAGTCATCCGCATTAGGTATCATTCAATTGCATTACCATATCTATCTACACCCCTCTAGTCATCTGCATCAATATATTGTTACCCTCATTAAGGAATATTTAAGATTTTTAAATCAAGGAGAGAAATAGAGTGTTGAATATGAGTTAACCGTCATTTAATGTTCATTGTTGCTACCATATGAATTCCCTTTATACTTTACTACTTTTTGAAAGGTTAACTGATGTTACATGTTATGTGATAAAACGATTGACATCATGAAGTATAATGTCTAATAAAGTAGAACACTAAGGAATGAAAATGATAATGGAACTTGATGATTGTTACACGAGCCCAAATGATGAATGAAAATTTATGTAAGAAAAAAAAGGGACTTCGGTTATGTGAGTCAAATGAAAGGATATGGACCTTTTTACTTGAGCACATTGTGTGTCTAGCAGTATGGGTGAACTGCCAGTGGTTCAGCTAATCATACACATTAACTCATAGGGGTTGGAATATGTTTTTAACCATCATAAGTTTGGGTTCTTGCTTTGTGCAAACCTAGATTGAAGGAAGAGGAAAGATAATGAATGAAAGGAAGATAATAAACATGATAAAAGATGATATGAAAGTCAATTTGACGGATATGAATAATAAATGTGTGTTCATTAAGGAAGGCTTAAAATTTTTTTCTATATTTTTATAAAACTAGATATCACTCAGCAATGCTGACTTTATATTCATATTAGTTAACAGGAAATGATGAAAGCTGAGGATGGTAAAGAAATTAAGGTACTTGGCATCTAAAGACTGACATCCCTATTTATGGAAGTGATGCTATACCTTGTGATTCAATTTAATGTTCTGCTTAAAGAACCAATGTTTATTTTGAATACGTTGATTTGATAATACAAATGATTTAAAATTTCCGCTGCAAATGTTTATTATAATAGTGAACTATGTGATGATTTATGCTACAACAGACTAACTGTGAGGACTCTCGAGTTCGAGGCCTTACAAGTTGGTATCAGAGCCAAAGTGTTAAGAGAATTAGTTAAAAAGTTCATAACCTAAACTGCAAATAGGACCAAAAAATGGTTGCCAATCCAAGTAGCCACATGCCATCAGGTAAACGTTTTAATGTAAACAAGTACAATATGTGTGTGTTATTTTTGCTTATATGTGCTTAGTAGATTTGAATACTGATGTGAATTGGGATAGGGAAAACTTAGGACACAAAACTAAGGTAAGTAGTTAATCTTAATTGGCCACTTTAATTAAGAACTTACAATACTTGCAATAATCTGAGCTATTACATTGAATGACCATGTTGGTGTTTGAATCATATTAGAAGTAGGAATGAGCTGGTAAGAAATCGAAAAGGGCTATTCATGAAGGTGCTTGTTGTGGGCATACTACAGGGCCACGTGTCACCGGAAGCAAAGCTAAAGTCACCAAGAATTTTCATGTGGAATCAGAAATTCACAGTCACCATAATGGTGAATGAGTAGAAAAGCTCAAGTCTATCAGGTTATGCAAAACATCCTACCCTTTATGGTGGCTGAAGTGATTAAAGCAGTGAAGGATAGTGAGAAGACTGAGAAGAAAGGAAAGAAAGAGGTTAAAAGGAGGCTAAGAAGAGGACTGTGAAGAAAACATAGGGGTCTGAGGAAGAACAGCAATACCAAAGGTGGTGATTCAAGTAATGATAGTGGAGTGACTCTGACAGGAAAACAGCTAAGGGATGCAAATATGGGGCTTTTCAAATATGCAAGCCCTTAGTATTTGATTGAAATGGAAATGCTATAACTACTTACCATTAGGTGAGGGAGATGAAGTCGATGTTAGACATAAGTGAGTGTCGAGGGGATCAAAATGTGAATTTTTCCTCCTACTTATTTGTTGATTTAGCTTTATGTTGGTGGGAAAACATTGTCCAAGCTAAGATAAGAAGGACAATTGCAAAGATGACTCTCTAGGAATACATTACGAAGTTTAACAAGCTTGCTAGACTTGTCAGAGTTGGTAATTCCCGTGTCTATAAAGATTGAGGTATATGCATAGTTTCGCATTATACATCGAAAGGGATATGATAACCGCTATCCTAGTACATTCAGGTCTGTAATGGGTTTGGAAGGAAGTTTATATGATCAGATAGAAGAGATGCTAGTGTTAAAGAGGAATGGGAAGTGGAATCAGAACTTAAATGAGAACTTTAGATATGATAAATTTGAAATTCGAAAAGAAGATGAGGGATGGTGATAACTTTAGAATTCAAAAAATGATGACTTTAGAATTCGAGAAAAGACGACGAGGGATGGTGGCCGTCACACGGGTCATAGGAAAGTGAGTGAGCCAAAAGAATGCAAGAAGTGTGGTAAGGGTCACTACGAAGAATGCAAGAGGGGAACAAACAAATGCTTTAAGTGTGGGATGGATGGTCACCATACCAAAGACTGTGGGGTTGTTAGGTGTTATTACTGTGGAGAAATAGGCCATTCAGGCCGAGATTACAAAAGGGGCAGGGTAGAGAATTCTAAAACCAAGAAGATGGAGGGAAAAGGAAAGAATGATAACATTAAGGCAAAAGCGAGAGCATTCAACATGATGAGGGATGAGACAAGGGTTTATCCTGAAGTGGTTACAAGTATATTTCTAGTGAACAATATATGTGCTCATATGCTTTGTGAATCTGGTGCTAGTAAAAGCTTCATAACTACTTCGATTTGTTGTATGATGTGTGCTAAGAGTAGGAAGATAGAAGTGTCTTTTAACGTTAAGATCATAGTTGGTAAGTCTACTAAAGCGATTGATATGATTGATGACTATGTCATAGAGCAGGAAGTTTATAAGTTTCCCGCTAGATTGTTTATCATGACCTTAGTATGGTTTGAAATGGTATTAGGGATGGACTGGTTAAGTACTTTGAAAGAGAATATTGTATGTCGAAGAATGATGATTCGTCCAACAGCACCTAATGGGTAATGTCAGTCAAGTTAGTGTACATGGGCACAAGGATGTCATCCCCTGAGTGATATCCATGATGCTGGTAGAAAAACTTATAAGGCGATGGTATGGTGCTTACCTAGCTTATCTGAAGCATGTTGATATGAAGGGCTACAAGTATCTCATGTACCCGTTGTATGTGTGACAACCATGATTTTTGGGTACGGAAATTTCTTTTTAGAAACTAAAATGGTCGCACAATAATATTAGGCTTGATCTAGACATAGAAGACCATGAACTGAGCCCAACCATACTAGGCTTAGGCTCACATATACACACGCAGCTTAATGGGCCTTGGCCCATCAAACCCTAAATGGGCCACTAGGCCATAAAGTTTAATGGGCTTTGGCCCACAAAATCTTTACGGGCCATTGGCCGATAATGTTAATATGTAATAGCCCACCAACCCTAGTGGGCCTTGGGCCTAATACCTTAGTGGACTTAGTTATTAGTTGAATCTTTAGATAATGATTAATCATGGTAAGCCCTTATATATTAAATTTTACATTTCTAGTATTGGCCCAATAAGCAAAAATAATTAAACGAACCCATAACCCCCAATATATCAAAAGTTCAACCATTAAGTTGTATAAGCGTGATTATGTGAATTATAAAATATAAGTGATCAATAATAAATAATAAATAGCAATAATCTTAACTTAAAAATACCAAAATATATAAAAACTTAAAAGAACATGAACCTTTATAAAAATAAATAATATTTTCTTAAGCCAACTAATTAAAATAAGATGTTTCTTACATTATATTTAGTTAAAACTATAAACACATTATATAAAAAAAAAACTATAAAAATTATAAACTTTAAATGTGGCCAAGTCTAATCACCACCATTCAAAGCCAATGCGTGAAGCTTGTGTACCTAGAAACTTGTAAACCAAAATCTCACCCAAATCTCAATAGAATCTTGCTTAAACTAAGAAGCTAAGCCCCACCTCCCTCCCTTCTTCCCCTTACTTAGCCGCAACCATCACCACCATACCCACACACTTTATTTCTTCTACTCCAACTCTTTAAACACTAATCTAACCTCCTCTCATTTAACTCAGTCTCATTCATCCTCTTATAAATCGAAGAACACTGAAGTTCCAGCTCTCTTGAAGCCTCTATTCGACCAACAAATGAATCCATATTAACTCTTTTTGGCGAATTGTTCTCTCTCTCTATATTTGTACTGTTACATGCAAAATCATGTGTTCTTGCTTGTTTGCCTAATTCTCGTGCTAAATCCGCTATGAATACAACCTAATTGATCAAACTAGAGGCTGAGATCCTGTCAACCCTTGAACTCCTCTCACCCATCTCTCACGTCAAGGTAACCAAAAACGACCCGAAAACACGCGAAATATCACGTATCGTTAAGTTAGTGTCATAACAAATCCCATGAGACCCCCAACACCTTATGACCTTTTAAAACACTTTGTTTTCAGTAAATAAAAGATATAAAAAGTTTTCACATAACCATCATTGATCACAAGCATGGTTTTGATAAAACTAATGCACCCGAAAAACCCAATTTTCTTATAAATGTAAAAAAACTATGAAACGAACTTCAAATCATAATTTATATATTTATGGAATTTAAACACGTGTAAAAAAATCAAATATAAAATCTTATTATTTATGGATGTGTGTCTTAAATTATATAAAAGTCTAAAAACTTGAAAATATACAGTTTTGAGAAAAATACAACAAATGAGTTGTGGACTTAACTTACTAAAAATGTAGGGTTATTTAGATGTTATTATCATATAGGTCTAATTAGAAAGGGAAAAGCCAAACTAAAATGCTTACAAAAACCGAGATTTAACGGGCATTTAACGAGACTAACCATATAATCTAACGAAAATGTCAAAAGTACAAAAATTCAGAAAATAGAAAATTCCAATAGACTTAGATACTAAGTAATAGCTAAGAAAACTAAGTTTCAAAATTTTTTGTATTTATCTGCGTGGTAAATAAAATATAAAATTAGACATGCTAAAATAGTAAGAATTGATTAAAACAAGCTCTTGCGCTAAAATCATGAAAAATCTAGAACCTAAATATGTTATTAAGTATATAAAAGTAATCTATGACCAAGATTTTGTCACACCCAGACCGATGGCAGAATCATCGGGGCGGACAAATGTGAATCGATTGCTCAAATCAAATGATAGTAAATGCGTTAAAATAATATTAAATGTTATTTTCATTAAATAATACTTATCGAATAATATATTACAATCAAATAATAATTCAAACAAACATAATGAAATTGTCTTTAATTTTGACTAAATCCAAGGCCTAAATGTGCATTTGGAAGTCCACTAATCCACATTCCTGAAATTATGTGAAAAAGTAACGAGCCAACTAACGAATTAGCCGGTGAGTAAACACAGGTTTGAATAGATTGATTAAAATAACTGAAAACAATTCAATCACATGACAATATCAAGACTTATAATACAATAGTGTAACATAAAAGACAAACAGACACAATCAAACTTAATAACTGAATTGACTCGGTCCGCGCACGTAGCCTTACAGAATGAATGATTCAGATTTCAATCACCACATGATAAACAAATGGGGTGGGTTCGTCAAACCAATATATCTATCATTTTACCGTGGTTACATAAATTAATGATTGTGTTCTCATCAAGTTTATGTAACTATGAACACATAATTACAACTAACAACATAGCATGTTTTGAATTAAATTTTGAAATAGAATAACAATTTAAGCATTGATTATATAAGTGTCATATGATTTCCCGAAATAATAAACATATACAAATGGGCTATGAATACTCATATTGTATAATGATATGATGGTTGTAGGGTTCATAAGAAATCTTGAACGTTCAAGAGTCAAGGGTGATGTCCTAAAGGATAAAAAATAATAAATTGAGGTCGGAATTCATTACAATAAGTTAGAATATTTAGAGATTGCGAAAAGGTGAAAGCTAGATTGAAAAAGGATTATTGCACAAATTTTAGATTTTGGACATAATGTTTGTGACGTGTTTGAACAAGTTTTAAAAATAGCAAGCAGTGTGATAAAATTATAAAAAATTACAGTTAACTAGTTCAGAGTCTCTCGGACAACTTTAATTTATGAAAAGACCCGAAAATAGATCAAAATAGCAACACAAGACAAAAGGTGCTGAAATGCGCACTTATCTTGTGAAGGCTATTATTGAGTTGTCCAGTTGAGTTTTAAGACGTATAAACTATCGTTAAAAAGTTAACTCGATGAAACTAATATTGGATTTTGAGTTTACTCAAATTTAGTTTGTTATGACCAAGTTATGTTTAGTTGAAGTTAGAGTACATTCTGCCAAAATTTTAGTAAGGCACTTATGTGCACATTTAAAATTGTTAAAGCATGAAACATGTTAGAAAAAATCTTAAGATATTGATATATAGTATACTAGACTCCATTTGAGTTATAAAGAATTTTCCAAGACCTCGGCATAGCCATCATTTACATAAATAATCTTGTGGAATAACTGAATGCGGCGGCGTAGCCATCCATGTGCAAACGGGATTCTTTGTTTACATTAGTGTGTTGCTAGCTTGATTTAGGAATGTTAGTAATTGTTAGAAGGTTAGTGAATGTTATAAGGTTAATGATCAAATGATCAGGTTTACATTTAAAATTGTTAAAGCATGAAACATGTTAGAAAAAATCTTAAGATATTGATATATAGTATACTAGACTCCATTTGAGTTATAAAGAATTTTCCAAGACCTCGGCATAGCCATCATTTACATAAATAATCTTGTGGAATAACTGAATGCGGCGGCGTAGCCATCCATGTGCAAACGGGATTCTTTGTTTACATTAGTGTGTTGTTAGCTTGATTTAGGAATGTTAGTAATTGTTAGAAGGTTAGTGAATATTATAAGGTTAATGATCAAATGATCAGGATTAAAATAAAAAAAGACTCAGTAGAAGAAAGAATACATGTAAGAACATAAAGTCATGAGAACAATTAGTTGTTAGGATGATTGAAAC
>BJCO01766459.1:0-20582 GCA_018326465.1 Flaveria floridana | reverse complement strand
CTAAAACATTTCAAGTAAGGTACTTGAAGAGGATGATGTTATTGAATGGCACTTAATCATATACATTAGGGGTAGCAAACCGTTGCTAGGCGTTATTTGCTGCTTGCATCAATCTTCTATGAATCTTGTGCAAGTGGGAGATTGAAAGAATTGATCTGCCCAAGATACATATTAAATTAATGTGGCAAGTGTGATATGATCCAAGTCGGGTCATACCTAATAACAAGCCAAACAAACACCAATAAATATTTGTTCGTTGATGTGATCATACGAATAAATATTAGCACCAATTTAGAAACCGGGTTTTCTAAAACATTGCTTTTGTAAATGAACAAGATTATATAGATAATTTGTTCATGAGAGATATTTATTTCATTATTTAAATTAGTTAAGTAATATCAAACAATATTGTGTTATATTTTATAAAATTAAAAGAGTTTTAATTTTATAAAACTAAGATGTAGAGTGTATTTATTTTTAAAAGTTAAAATGAGAGGGAAACCTCATGTGGACCAAAAATCGGCCGCCCCTAGGGTCTTGTGAAGGCTCTTGATTTGTTCTTGATTCAAGCAAGAATAACTCACTTGAACACTCTTCCACCAAAACACCTTTCTCTCACACACACAAAGCAAAAGGAATTCTCTCATCTCTCTCTCTAGAACTCGGTTTCTAGAGCTGAAAAACAAGTTTATTTTCAGCCTTCAAGCAAGGATTCTTGGCTGAAAAATCGATTTGGAAGAGGGTTTTTCAAGTGGGTGCAACACAACCTAGCAAGTGGGTGTTTGAAGGAGCTTGGGGTATTACTTCTTGAGGATTGCTATTTGGAGTCTTGTCTTCAAGAACATCATCCTTCTCATCTCAAAAGAAAGCTTTGAAATGTAGTTTTCATCACCTTTCCATGGTTGTTTTGTAAGTTACTTGTTCATGCAAATAGATCCATCTTAAAGGGTTTTATCAACATAAAATGTTTTATGTAAACTTCTAACAAGATGTTAAAATGATTATCCGTTGTGTTTTATGTTTAAAATGGTTAAACAACTTTGATAAAGTTGTTAAAATCCCTTCAGTGAAAAACTATTCTTCAGCAAAAGCTATAGTGTAAATTTTGCATTTTAGCGGAAGCTACAGTGTAAACTTTGCATTTAGCATAAGCTACATTGTAAATTTGCACTTCAGCAGAAGTTACAGTGTAGCTTAAATCAACAAAGGTTAAATTTGACCTTCCATAGATTGCTAATCTGCGGATGGGTTGATATTGTAACAAGTATAATATTTTTCACGGATTGGTAACCTATGGAAAAACAAAATTATACATTCGTAGATTTAAATCAGCAAAGTTAGTTTTCTTGAGATGTTTAGTCATCCGTAGATGTTCTACGGAGGAATTAACTTCCTACGGAAGAACTAATAACTACGGGATAATAAATAACCACAGAAGGGTAATAAGGATTGAGGGTCCCATAACATTAAATAGGTTTTCTAAAAATTCTGAAGTGTGTATAAATGATAAGCTTGACCGTTGTCATTTTTCATTCACTTTTTCAGAACACTTTTTAGATCTAGAAAATCATTCTTTAATCCTTAAACCCTCTGTCTATCAACTTTTAAATTAGCCACATGTAACAACAAATCGTATTGATTATTGATTTTAGTTCATCATCCGAACTACATTGTCAAGGTAAATCATATGATAAAACAACATAAACCAACTGATTGATTCTTCAAAATATAGTCGAAACCTTTTAAATTCTTATGTTTATATTTAAAGTTGAATCATCATTGTATTCTAATCTTCTTATTTCTACGCAGCTGGCAAATAGATTTGCCAAGGAACATAATGTGTGTGTGTTCCTTAATTATGAAGACCCCATAGCTGAAGGATGCAAATACATTATGAGGTATTTGCAGAGGTCGAGGCTGTTCTATGCACTATCTGCTAACCCAATAATCTATCAGTCCCACATAATAGATTTTTAGAATACAGTGAGAATAGAAGAAGAAGAAAATGATATGGTGATTTATTCAACAATCAGAAATGAAGGGTTAAGGATTGATGAAAGAATGATCAAAAGGGTTCTTGAGCTGGGTGAATAAAAAGAAGGAGACCTTGATGTTTTTTTTCATGAGTATATAGAAAAGATATTTGATCTGATGGGATACGATGGTGATTATTAGAATGGAAAAATCAAAAAAGGGAGATTATGCAAACCATATAGATTCTTATGGCAGACTAACCTGAAGTGTATATCCAATAGGAAGTCTGGTTTGGATAGATTTTCAAGGCATATATCCTCTGGAATCATAGGCATATTTTAGGGTAGGAGGTACAACTATGAAAAATAGATAATTGGATGCTTATATGATCAAATCATATTACATAAGGCAGACAAAATGTACATGTACCCTCGGTTCATTCAACTGCTAATCAATGATGTCTTGCCAAGGATAGAAAAGGAAGGAGATATTTTTATGCAAGCACATCCAGGAAGGTCTGTGTTGAGAAAGATAAGTGGGAGATTCGAAGGTGTAGACATGCCAATGTTTGCGCCTGTCATAGATGAAAATGCAGATATCCCACCAGCACTTGCTTTTGATTATCAACAATAAGAAAAAGAACAGGCTGAGTCCCCTACACCAACAGAGCAAGCATCTTACTCTCCACCACCATCTCCTACTCACCACCAACCATTATCTCCAGCCTAAGCCCACTCACCATCAAGTCAACACACAGAACCCATTTCTGCTTCCTAATCTCCAACTTCAATAAACACTGCTGCCACAGAACTGATGTCATCAACCAATGAACACACCCAACCCATTTCACTTTCCTCATCTCAATCATCTCCAAATACTGCAAAAACAGAACCCCTATCACCAAATGCCAACTTCCCATCTCCTCATCAATAACAATCACAAATTTTAGTCTCCCCATTTATTGAAGTAACATCAATCACAGCAAGCCCTATACCCACTGAAGTGATTAACTTTGAAGAAGATCATGATTATATTGTAGTAGTAATAAAAGAAATATGCTTAGAGGATATGTGGGAGCAAGACCAAGAAGTTAAACAAGATCAAACTGTGAGTGGAGATGAGTTTGTTGTCATTATAGCTTATCATGAAGATGACTTGAAAGAAGAAGAAATTGATGTTAGCAAACGTTTCCTTGTTGCCAAATATAACAATGTCATCCTCAAAACAAACAAAAGATTAGAGAGATTAAGAGAACTAAAAGGAATTTTGAAGGAAAAGGATGTGCATCTAGCCCAACAAGAGGCTACACTCAAAAGATTGAGAGAAGATGCAGTACAAACAATGAAGTGGTTGATGCCCTTCATCAGTTGCTGAGAGAGCTGAAAGAATCGGTTGAAATAGAAAAACAAGAATAGGAGCAGATTGTTGTAGAGATAAAGAAAGCCAAAACTATCATCTCTGAACAAGCTGACCTTCTGAAATATAAAGATGAGGAGATTGTTACATTAAAGATGAAGATATCTGTTCTTGAATCATCTACTCATCAAGAAACAACAACAAAAACTGCTCAAAGTTCAAAACAAATGATTCATTATGGTAGAAAAAGGAAGTACCTGGGCAAGATTCAAAAGGAAATCATTGAAGTTGAAGACTCTCTTAAAAAGGCCAAAATAATCTCTCTCGAGCATACTCCTTCAGTTGATGTAGACACTTTGAAGGTAATTTCTCATAATGAAAAAGAGAGTGATCCTGAATGGGAAGATATAACAAAACGTGAATCTCCTAAGGATGAAAAAGAATCAAAATCTGATGAACTGCTATCTACAGAGGATATTCTTGAAGAAAGGCCTCAATCCTCAATGTTCATGACCCTGATCAATAATGGATTCCCTTATGACTTGGTTGAAAAGATGAACATGACTGAGATGAAGGAAATGCTAATAGAATTTGAGATAGCAAGGTTCATGCTCCTAGTATGCAACTATGAAACCTTCACAAAATTTCAAGCAATTCAAAAGATTAAACAACACCCGGCTCACTATGACATAGCCAAGCTCACTAAGTCAACTTGACTTGCTGGTTACAAAGCCATAACTACAAGCTAATGAGTTAAGGGGGAGATCAATGGCTGAACTTAGGAAAATTGTGGAATATGTAATGAAGGTGTAGTTAGAAATTGGAGTGAAGTTTAGAACAAAAGCACCAAACCCTGCCTATGATCATCAAGCTAAATCTACTCCTGTTGAGCCTGTTGTAGTAGAGAGTAAAGATAGACATAAGGGAAAAGAAAAGTTAATCAAAGAGCCAAGGGATGTAATACCAGGAAAAATATGGCCACTTGGTACAACAGTCAGGAAAATCACTGATGAAAAATCAACACTGATACAACTGTTTGACCATCTCACAACCCCTAGTTCTGCTAAAGAAAATAGGATAATTGACTGGAAATTTAATCCTGATTGGGATTGTGTAGTTATTAAGAGGGGTTCTAGGATGATTCAGTAATTCCCTTTGATTGAAACAATCTTTACACTCTCTGATGCTGACATATCTGACCTATAAAGCTTACATATCACCAACTATCCAATCAAATTGAAAAGAAGAGATTTCTCAGTGGCTAATAGTAAGTTAAAGACAAAATTTAAAGATGATGTGATAAAGGAAGCTTGAAGGGAAGATAGTGAACATAAAAGAAGGAAGTAGAGTCAAAGGAGGTCAAAGTCCAGCTCTTCTACACTTGTTGATGATGAATTTCTAAGAAGAGTTGGACAATCCAACAGAAGCTCTGCAACAATTAAACATATTGATGAAAATCAATATACATATCCCATCACTGAATGGAGATATGTGGAAAGAACAGAAGAGCTAGTACTTCAAAGAAATGATCCAATGAAGAAAGCTCAGAGTATAGATTATTTGACCCAGTGGAAATTAAACTGCTTCATCCAAGTTATACTTCTTATCTTCATGACAAATATTTTCCAAGGCTCAATGATCAACATCCTCAAAGTGACATGTGCTTATATGTGCACATCATCCAAGTAATAGACAAGCTGCATGCCAAGACCTACAAATGGAGAAAATTTGAGGTTGGTCATCTACTGGGATATGATATCCCATCTATTACTGGACTGAGAATAACAGACCAAGATAAGTTAGAAATTGTTAACAACAACAGTGTGATGGCCACACTCGCAACTGAAGAAGATGTATTTGGGCTCACTTTTGAGACTTTGAAGAAAATCAGCAAAATGCAGATCAAGTATAAATATGATAATCAAAAGTAAGCTATTTTATACTTTAATAAGAAGATTATATCAAGAATAAAGGAGCTATCATGACTGAAAGATTGATGACAAGTTGCCAAGCATATGGGGGAGTATTGTTAGATCTAAAGTCAATAGGTCTAGATTCAATGTATAGGCTTAGAACTTTTATCATCTTTTTGTAATAAACTCTTGTACATATTTATCTTCTTGTATGCAATATATGTATAGGTTAACCCATTATATGTGTTTATTTATATGTGTGATTGCAGGAATAACATCATACTTGGTCAATTTGTAAAAAATTGACCGTGTAAGAACTATCTACAAATGAACAGAATGTTCTTCCATAGATATTGTGAAAAAACAACAAATTGTGCTTTAGAAGATCTTCTGTGTAAGAACAATTACTGTGGATGAAGTCAAGTGACTTAACTCCTACGGAAGACCAAAGTCCTACGGAAGGCTAAACGCCTACGGTAGACCAAAGTCCCGAGGAAGGTACAAGTCCTGGGGATGGCACAAGTCCTACAAAAGACCAAAACACTTGCTTGTATTTCATCAAGTACATCAAGTCAACAAGTCAAACATTAAAGTGATGTCATAAAGTCAACATCTGTGGACGAGTTCAGTTTAGTTAGAGAATGTCACATCAAGACATTTTCTGAGTAACTTTCTTACCATGATAAGAAAGTTACTGTTACCCTAATAGTAAAATCCTGAGCCTATAAATACGAGGTATAGGTGCACACTTTTATGTACAGATTTCAATGGATTGCTACCGATCATAACTAACAACAAACCCTAACCATAACAATAAACACCAAATCATCATCATTAGAACCCTAGCAAGCAATTTTAGCAATCATTCAATAATTATTTGTTTAATTGTAATCGTTAATCAGTATTAATCGAATACTTTTGAATCAAATGTGTTTGTTCATTTATTACGTTCATTTGTTTACATTTATCCGAACTATTTTTCATTGATTCATATGATGATTGTTATTTCTTCATTAATCAATTAAAAAACAAGTAGTGATATTTCAAGATCCCTATTCGTGCTATCTAACCTGATAATTCCTATTTTGATCCTTGAATTCACAACTTAGGGTGGAGAGAGCTTTGGCCTTCATTGGTTGGTTTATCACTTAAGCTCTAGCTAGAGAGAGGTTATGAAACACCTTCACTATCTAGTGCCTCACTAAGGGTAATGGCTGCTGAAGAAGTTCATGTCTCAAGGTTCACAAGCTCAACTACTGGGCCTTCAATAAAGGTTTCCCCTTTAGAGCAAATCTTAGGGTCTACATCAACATCCAGTTGACCAACAGCCTTTCTTGCTATCCTCTGTCTATATAATCTGGATCTCAACTTGAACTCTTCTAGCACCCTGTCTTGAATCCTTTCTGCTAACCATGCAGCTTGCCTGTTTTGACTTGGATTGGCAAGTGGAAGGTCAATCAGATAGGTGCTCTCATAGAATCTCAGGTTAGAGAAGTTGAAGTTTTCTTATTGCCCCTAATATCTAGAAATTACTAGGGCTCTTTAATCAGTGTCACACCTCCATCCCATAATTGGACTTTTAGTGTGCAAAGATTAGGTAGGCGTAGCCCTTGGTACACCCTCCTCAAACAAACTTTTTATGAGTGAGTCCACATCAATATGGACTTAAGGAGGTTGCTGAGTATGGACAGCGGTAAGTGAGGTTGTTGAGTCCTCAATGTCCATACTCTGAGAGGAACTCCCAGGTTCTATGATTGCTATGACTTTCTACCCCTTTTTGGTAGCATCACCTAATTGCATTGGTGAGCTTGAGATTAGGTTTATCACAGCCACTAGTTCTTGTGTTCCTAATTAGGTCCTTCTAAGTGGTCTCTCAGCTAACTTTCCCTTGAGATCGGTGATCTCCGGTTACTAGTCATTGACCCTCCTTTGCAAGGTAGCCACCAGAGAATCCAGGTGAGTAACCTTTAAGACAAAATAAGTGCATGCTTTAGCTAGTTTTTGTACCTTTAGTTTCAGACTCCCCTCATCTTCATCAGAAGAATCACTGGGGGTGAGAGAATAGGACCAAAGTCTTATTCCTTATCATCGGCACTATGTTCTTGGCTGTTGGATTTCCCCTGCACCATGACAACTTTAGGTGAAGTCTCAATGGGCTGGGTTACAATGGTTGAAGTCTTAAGAATATAATCACTTGCTAAAGTGAGAGCCTCTTCCATATGGACCTCCTGAACTTATTCAGGGAGATCCACCTCAGTAGAGGGTGGATGATGTAGGCTAGACATGGGGGATTCAGGATCACGCATATCTCCTTAAGCAGGGGTGGAGAAGAGAGACTCGTGATACTCACTAAATCCTATGTCTTAATCATCATAAAATTCAAGGGTGGGTATGGGTTGGTTGAGGTCTAGAGGCTGCAGATGGTAGCTTTCCCCTAAAGGTTTTTCATTAGAGTTTTGAGACTCTGAGTGAAGGCTCTCAGCTATTGGGGTTGTGAGCTCATCAGGCTGAGCATGAGAAACCACAACACTAATCCTTGAAGAGATGTTAGTAGTTTGCTCCTCAGGGAAAGTGGGAGCTCTAGTGTCCATTTCCTCCTACATGGGTGATGATATGGGGGCCTGCACAACCTGAGCAAGTAGTGTAGGGGTTTGTTTGGATATTTTAGTGTTGTAGGTGATGGTTATTTAAGGCTGTTTGGGTGGTTGAGAAGTAGAAGGTGTGGGTTCAACACTAGCTGGTGCTGCTAGGTTGTCACCTTGAGCAATAATCTCTAATATTTTTAGGACAAGGGTTGTTTCTACCCCTGGGAAGCCAACAAGTGGCTTTCTTATTATTTTAAAGATGTCAGGCTTTATCTATCCTATTTAAGAATATTATCTGTTCCTCCTTACTGTGAGCCCAATTCATAGTTAAGAATGTTCTAGGGAACATATAGTATTCTAAGGAGTCTAAGTTAGCAAGTAGATTTGTATATATAAACTGAGAGTATCCGAACTTGACCCCCTAAACCATCCCATGGACTATCTAGGAGAGGTCCACTGGAATTTGGTTCCATCCTCCATGCTTGTTAGATAGACAATGGATGACTACTTGGAGGAGGTACTTCCACTAAGAGGAGACCTTGCATTTTCTAAAGGTTCTTACACAGTAATCACCTTCATAGTCCATCTACCTAAAGGATCGGTTGACAGCTGCCTTGGGAAAGACAAATCGCCTTCTACATCATCATGCCTTAGATGACTGTTAATAGAGGCTGGATTGATGAAAATTATCCTCCCCAGCACTATGGCAGATAATGCCTTCTCCCTATCCATAGTGACCTCTTGTCAGATCCTCCGAAATTCCAATAGTTGATCCTCGTACAGTGGAGGATCTATGGTGATAGAGGTGAAGTAGTTTGATAGAGTCAAGAATCGACAACCCTCTAAGAAACCAGGATCTTTCTCAGAGTTTAACAGAGCAACCTGATTGTGTTGCCTGTGTAAATGTATGGAGAAATCATGTTGGTTTCTAGGATGAGGGTTGGCCATTTATAAGTAGCTTTGAGGTGAAGAATAATAAGAAAACAGGCGGTTTGTTGGTGAATTTAGGATAGAGATTTTGCAGATGAAGAATATAGTAAAAGAAGGGGAACCATTGAGTATATATATATATGTGTGAGTGTGTGTCTATATATATATATATGTGTGTGTGTGTGTGTGTGTGTATGAAATAGATTTGACACCAAGTTATTGCAAAAGGATAAACTTTGAAATCCGGATGTTGGTCCCACCTTTGAAAAAGCGTCCAAAGAGGTAGTTTTCTTAAAAGTCGAAAATCTTCCGAAGGTAATTTCTCTTCGGAAATTTTATAAAAACTTCCAAAGTTAATTTGACTTCAGAAGATATTCTTGAGCTTTGTGGAAATTTTGCTTTGGAAGAAAAATACTTAGAGTATTTTTACTTTTGAGACATATTTGGTTTCGGAAGAGATTAAAACTAAGAAGTTTTATTCACAACTGAATAAATCTTCCAAGTGTAAATTTCTTTAAGAAGCAAATTTTCCTTCAAAATCATATAAGGACTTAGAAGCACATCTAAGCTTTGGAAGATATATCCAAATTTCTTTCGAAGGTAAATGTCTTATAAGTAGTTATTTCATTTGATGAGATAATGTTTTTTCGAAGACAACTTAATGTCTTCCGAGAGATAATAGGTTGAAAATTTTCAAAATTCTAAGGAATATCGTTTGAAAAGTTTTCATCCAAGGTAAAATAGGCTTATGTAGGTGATAATATAGAAAACTTAGAACACATATATTTAAATATAATCTTGAGTTAAGTTTAAGAAAATCTACTCAAAGTTAATCATTCCAATAGCTGATATGAGATATTTGAATCTCTGCTCATCAAAAGCTTTTATGAACAGATCAGCATATTCTTCATTTGTGTTAACTTTGACTAGTTTGATTAATCCTTTTTCAAAATTATCTTTAATCAAATGATACCTAATATTGATATGTAATGTCCTTTAATGCTGCACAGGATTCTCTATGATAGAGATAGCACTGTTGTTGTCTATGTGGATGGGAATCTACTTGAAATTGAATCCAACGTATTTGATTATGAATCCAAAGCACTTGTGCACAACAGCTATCAGCAGCAATGTATTCAGCTTTAGTAGTTGATGCAGAGACACAAGATTGTTTCTTGCATTGCCATTAGACTATCCTTTAACCAAGGAATTGACAACCCCCATATGTAGACTTTACAGTCATGTTACAGCCACTGTGGTCACTATCTGTATAAGCATACATATTGAAGTCAGAATTATTTAGATACCAAAGGCCTAGTTTTGGAGCACCTTTGAGATACCTAAGAATCCTCTTAACAAAAACTAGGTGTGACATCTTGGGGTTGGCTTGTTATCTTGCACAAATACATGTGTCAAACATGATATCAAGCCTGCTGGCTGTAAGATACATAAGAGACCCAATCATAGCCCTGTAAAGGTCCAAGGGAGTGGTTTCTTGCTATGGGTGTTTTTGCAACCTTACATTTAGTCATGTTGAATCTTGTAAGTATATCTAGTAAATACTTTCACTGACTTATGAAGATGCCATTGTCAACCTCCTTCACTTGAATTTCCAGAATGAAATTGAGTTCCTCCATGGCACGCATTTCAAATCTATTCTTCATCAGCTTCTCAAAGTCTTTGCAGAGCTTTGGATTAGTTGACCCGAAGAGAATGTCATCTACATAAACATGAACCAGCATCAAGTTATTCCTTGTTCCTTTGATGAAGAGTGTTTCATCTATAGTACCCCTCTTGTAGCCATGCTAACAAAAATACTGATATAGTGTCTCAGACCACCTCCTTGGAGCTTGGTGCAGCCCATAAAGAGCTTTATCAAGCTTGCAGCTAGAATCAGGATGATGTGTATCTACAAAGTCAGGTGGTTGTTTGACATACACCTCCTCATTAATCACCCCATATAGAAAAGCACACTTAACATCAAGTTGGTAGACTTTGAAATCATTGGATGCAATAAAAGCAAGAAATATCCAAACAACATCAAGTCCTCTATCATCCTTCTTGTTCCTAAATACCCATTTGGTAAGGACATAAGTTCCAAACCTTTTTTGGCTCTATCTAGGATAAGAAGCAAGAGTATAGACAAACATTTTTGTCATGGGTTTGTCCTCTTGTTCTCACCCATGTGTCAACATCTCCAACGATGTTTGTGTTGGGGTGTGACTTGTGGATCCTGAGTTAAGGAATCACTGCAAGTTGATTGGACAGATCAAAATTTATGAAGTTTAGATCTAGAAATGGAGTGTCACCCACCATATCAACACACTTATTAAGAGAAGCTTGATCCAATGAGTGTGTAATATCACTAATGTTGTCTTCTGTGGAGTGGTTATCAGCATCAAGGAATTCTTGATCACTTTCACCACCTCCATCTCCTCCTACATTTAAAGCTCCTTCATTTGCATTTTTTGCCTTTGAGCTGGAATTTGTAGGCACCTTAGATGTATCAGCTAGATTTGTCATTGTTGTGCTGATAGGAACTCCATCTGTAGGGTTAAAATCTCATGTTGAAAAGTTACCTATAGATCCTGAAACATTCTGACAAGATTTGTTATGACAGTTGGTAACTAAATCGAGATGAAATAACCAATCAGGACCAGAACCTTTCACACTTGGAGTGTGCTCATTGAAGGTCATATTGGTTGACTCTTCAACTACTCTAGTTCTAAGATTGTACACTCTATAAGCCTTAGCTTGAGAAGTATCCAATGAAGTGTCCATCATCTGATGTCTCAAAAAATTTTGCTACTTGATCTTTGGTATTCAAGATGGTGCAAGGACATACAAATGATCTGAGGAAACCAATGAAAGGTCTCCTTTTGTGCCACAGTTTATAAGAAGTCTTACCATGAGTCTTAACAACTAAATCTCTATTTTGCCCATAGCATATAATGTTGACTGCATCTGCCCAGAAGCTGATAGGCAGTTTAGGGATAGATAACATGGTTCTTGCATCTTTAATAAGTCTCATGTTTCTCCTCTTAACAACACCATTTTGCTGATGAGTTCCGGGAGCACTATATTGTCTTGTAAAATGTGTCCAGAATTTGGTTCTTAAATTTTGTTCGTTGTTTACATCTTATCGTCTTGACCTTGTGATCACATTGATTCTCATTTTTCAGAATGAAGTTCTTCAAGATCTCAGGATTCTTATCCTTAGTTCTATGGAAGAAGACCCAAGTGAATCTTTTAAAATCATTTATGATCACTAAATAATATGAGGTCCTTCTAAGACTCACTGCACTAGTGGGGCCAAAGAGATCCATATATAATAAGTATAGGGGAGTAGTGATGGAGTTCCTTTCCTTTGGGTTGTGAGACACCTTATGTTGCTTCCTTTTTAGGCATGCAAGACAATGGTCATCACTTATAAACTCTTTCTTTGGCATTCCACTTACCAAATCATTCTTAATTAATTTATTATTTTTTTTAAAGTTTACATGGCACATTCTTTTATGCTAGAGGAAAGACTCGTCACTATTTGCTTTGGATAGAAAGAAAGAAACTTCTCCTGAAGGGGATGTTTCCTATAAATCCATCTTGTATATGTTCCCTATCCTTGGGATTCTAAGCAAGATATGCTCTTGAAGAATGACCACCTCGGGTTTAAGAACAATACACATGCTCAGTGAAGAGCATGTTATGTTTCTGATCACAAAATTAGGATACATTTAATAGATTGTACCCAAGCTCCTTGAAAAACATTACCTTTTCAATGTTGAGCTTACTATTTATGACCCTACCCTTTCCAGTACTGTAACCACCTGCATCTCCACCAAAATCAACTGGACCCCCATCAATTTTCTCAAATTTTTGAAGCAAAGAGCCGTTGCCTGTCATGTGCCCGGAACATCCACTATCATTGATCCATAGATTATTTTTGGTCTTTAGTTGTTCCTACACAAAAAGGAGATGATTAGTTACATTTGGAAATGCAAGCCTTATTAGTCTTGGGCTTGTCAAAATGAATTGTAGACAATGCAACAGCGATTGATCCTATATTAAGGCTTTAAGGATCATCAGCTATTGTTGATGAAGAACTTCAGTCACATTGTCTTTCTTTATCTTCCACACCATCTTTGAAAGATTAGACTTGACCTTCGATACTTCAGAGGTTTTGACAATTTTAGTAGTTTTGGAGACTGGACCTTCGGAAGATCTAGCAACCACTGCAATAGACCTCAGTGCTTTTTGAAAGCATTCCTTTCCACCGAGACTAATTTTTTTTCTAAAAGCAAGTTTTCACTTGTCTTCTTCTTTTCTATGGAGCTTCCGAAAGGAACAGATTTTCCTTCCGAAGCTATCTTCTTCTTCCTTTTCTTGGAATGTTTCTTCTTGGTCATATGGATAGTACTTTTAGGATTGCATAGGCAATCCATGGCAAGATGAGAAGTACAACCACACATAATACAGTTAATTGACTTCCTTTTAAGAGTCTTCTTTTGAGTAGAAGGCTAAGTTTGATCATTTTTGAAGATCAAGAGTAGGTTGGACTCACCATAGTTATTAGGTTCATTTTTCTATATATGTAATAGGTTTGATGTTAGCTTATTTCGATTATGTAATTTTGTAGGTTGTTTTGTGTTTTGTACGAGCAAAACTATAGTTTCACTCGTAGTCAGCTGACTTAGGTCACCCGGTGAAACTGTGTTTCACAGCTGGGTGAAACTAAGCCCTGGTAAGGACAGTTTTGCCAGTTAGTGAAACTACAAACTACCTATATATTGTAATGATCAAACTTTATGTGCAAGCTTTGCACAACCCTAATATGAATATTCATCTTTGCAATTTTGTTCTTATTTACTTTGTGGCTGGAAATCACTTTGTTAATCATCTTTGAGCCTTGTTTTGTTCTTATGACCATGGTTTTGTTTATCATTTTTATTCTTTAGAAAACCATTCTTTAGATTGTTGTTTGAGTGTAACGTTAGTGGGATTTGTGAGTGTTATTCATCATTTGTGCTGTTATTCGATCATGATGGACCAACAATATGGTCTCAGAGCCTTAGTGCTCTTGATATATTGAGGTTTTAGAAGGGTTGTTGAGAAAAACATTGTTTCATTATCTTCAGATCTTCTAGTGTGTGTTTTTACCCTGCAAATCTATTGGAAAACATCTGTTTTGGGCAAAGGAAGATAGCTTAATCATCCAATCATCAATTCATGTTGATTTGGGTGATTTATGATTGATTTCTTGCACATAATGGCATACAGAAGCTTCCAACAAAACTGTGGGATTCTTCCAGTGAAAATATTAGTCCAGCGAAACTATAGCTTCTTTGATTCATTGAAGATTGTTTTTTGATTACCAATAAAACTACCATCTTTAAACGAAAGTTCCCATCACTTTGTTGATAGAACAATTGAAAGTGCTGCCGAAATTGTCATCAGAACGAAAGTTCTACTAGTTTCAGTGAAACTAGACTTCTTGAAGCACTGTCCTAGTGAAACTGCTGCTCATCTGCTGAGTGAAATTCCCAGTGAATTTACTAGCAAAAGTACCAGCGAATCTATAGATTCTTAAGCGAAATTAAGAATGACTTCAACCAATATCACTGTTTTTGACTTGGAGAGTGTTGCACTAAATAGGCTACCGAGGCTTATAAATGGTGATAACTTTGAGGACTGGAAAAGATGTTTAAAGGCTTTCTTACTACACAGATCATAATCAATGCGAATCAATAGTAAATGGTCCACATACTCCAACTGTTACTATTGGTGAAGTTACCTCTCCGAACACTGATTCATCAACTTTTACTGAAAGAGACCTCAAGTTAATCGATCGTGATAAAAAAGCTTTCAGGGCTTTAACCTTATACTTATCACAAGACATCTACAACTGCTTTGCCGAGCACAAAAGTGGAAAAGCCTTATATGATGCGTTGTGCGAATTTTATGATGGAAATGAAGATCTCAAGAAGGACAAGAAAGCTCAAGCTGAGAAGGAATTCAACTCATTCGTTGGTCACGAAAATGAAAGCCTAACTGATATTACCAATCGATTTTTGTCAGTTTCAAGCACTTTGCAGAGATATGATGAACAGTTGGGCAATCATGAGCAAGTTACTAAGCTCTTGGACTCACTTCCACCGCAATGGAGCTTGCAAGTCAGGATGTTGAAGAAGGTTAGAAACTTTGCTGATTATAAACTTATGGATGTCATCAAAAAACTGAAATCATTTGATCTTGATTTGAAAAGAAGGGAATACAATCAATCCATGATTCCTACCACAATACATCCATAAAATGCTTCATTAATCTCATCCGCTGCAAACTTGTCTGTGTATGCTACAGCTTATGGTGGATCAACAGGATATGGTGTATCAGACAAATCTGGTGGTGGATCTACAAGTGTTGGTTCAAGTTCAAAGACATCCATCTCTACTCAAATTACATCTGATACAATGGCATTATTAAGGATGTTTGCTAAACAGCTATGAAGCTTTAGTTGCAGGGAAGCTGAAAGGAAAAGAGATGACTGTTGAAGATATGTACCAGGTGGATCCTGATGATCTAGAAAAAACTGGTGTCCAATAGCAGATGGCAATGCTCTCACTACGTGCAAGAAGATTCATGGAATGAACTGGAAGAAAGAATTTTGGCAACCAAAATCAAAATGCCAAACTGGGTTTTGATAATTAAAAATTAAGGTGCTTTAATTGCAAATAGCTAGGGCACTTCAGGAGAGAATGTCCATCTCCTATTATCACTAAGCTGGGACTTCAGGAACGTCCAAAGTTATATCGATCATCGACAAGGAAGAAGCCAAGCCAGAGAAGGAAACAAGACTAATCTTAAACTTTGATTGCAGTATAGAGATTAAAGAAATTGAAGAAGAAATCAATCATGCATTGGTGGCTGAGGTGGTAAATAGTGATATGGATTCAGTTGAAGATTTTGATCCTTTCAGAGAGTTCACGAATGAGATTTCAATTGATGTCTGTGATGAAAATGATAAGCAGCATGTTTTGAGGAGGTCAAGGAGAAGAAGAATGGTTTGGTAGAGCTTGAGAAAAAGAATGGTTTGGTAGTGGTTGAGAAGAAGATGACAGTTGCTACAACTTATGAGACCGGGAAAGAGAGCCAATTTGAAAAGAGTAGGGCGAAGAGGGATTTAAATGATGAAGATATTAAAGAGGAACGAGAAGTTGAAGAAGACAGGAAGAAGGCATTGGAGGAGATAGAAAGCAAAACGAATACTCCGGTTTCTCAATGTGAGAAGGCCCTAGCTGCCGATAGGGTAGTTATGGGTCTACCATATGTGGTAATCCAAGACATGTGTTCTCATCCATGCAAAATTCGCTTATTTAGGATTTACAAAGCTAACAAATTATTGCTAGATAATGAAAAAGAAGTAAAACAAATAAATAAGGAACTTAAAATAAATGAGTCTAAAAATTTTTGTCAAGTTAAATGGAGCTTTGAAAGAAAATGAGCATTTGAAAAGAAATCTTTTGGAAAGAAATGTTGAAATAAATGCTTTAACTGAACATGTAGCACTTGCCAAATTTGAAACAAGTAAATTAAAAACCAAACTTGAAAAATGGACAATTTCTAGGATGAAACATGAGGACCTTTGCAAAAAGCGACAGAGGGCTAGAATTAAGACTAGTTTGGGATGTGAAGAGACCACTCATGTTTATCCTCCTCCAAGTACTTTTTGTTATCCTCCTATGCCTATACCTCATCAAAAAAAATGAATTAATTTAGAATGATACTAACAGTTTGTGTGCAGGTTTAGAAGGAGTAAACTATAAGGAGATTCGAGAGGAATACGATTATGGTGCAAGTAGTGGTTTCGAAAGCTCTAGTAGTAGCATTTACGATTCCAAAAAGGCTTTGATAGACATTATTTTAAATAGATTTGTGTCTCAAAAGTCTGTTATAGACAATGTCATGTGTATTTCTAGTTCTAGTCTAACTTGTTCATCATCATATGTTTTGAAATTAACTCATGATATTCCTAATGCTTGTGTTAATGAAAGAAATGCTTGTTCAAATGAAGCTTCAAACAGACGTAAAGACTCAAATTGTTTTGAAAAGTTTCTGTCTCATCCTATCCCATCTTTTACGCCAATTCGGATTTCAACACCTAATGAAACAGAGCCAACTTCTTCAGTTGTTAAAACTATTCATGTAAATAAATCAGAATCTGCTAAAATTAAGGTCACAAAAGAAAGATTAAAAGAATCAATTGATACTTGTAGCAATTCTGATTCATATGTGTCTGAATACGAGGAAGAAGTTGCAATTGATCAAGCTGCAGTTTTAACTTACAAAACAAAAGGTGTAAAATCCCATTGCTTTAAATATGGGAAGGATGATCATGTAATCAAACACTGTCTTAAGCATGTTGATAGAACTGTACATAATAGTTCTTTAGGAAGTAGATTAAATCACCGTGTAAATAATTTCTTTTGTAAAAAGTCTTCTGTTATAAGACCTAAGTTTATCCAAAATTGGGTCCCCATTTCTAAATCTTAATAATTCTTTTGTTCAAATGCTAGGATCATTCAAGAAAAACTATCAACAGTTTCTGACATGTTGATAGCGGATGTTCCTGGCATATGACCGGGTTGAAGGAACTACTGACCAATTATCAAATAATAAATGGAGGATATGTGGCCTTCGCCGGAGACAAGATAGGTGGAAAGATGATTGGTCAAGGAGAGGTCTCAAATGGTTCTTTGACTTTGGAGAAAGTGAACTATGTTCTAGAACTCGCATTCAACCTATTGAGTGCATCACAAATTTGTGATAAAAACATTCTAGTTTATTTATGTCCAATGAATGCATGTTCTTGAAACAAGAGTTCACTGTTCCAAAGGATTTAGTGATCATTCATGCTCCAAGAAAGAATGATACTTATCTACTAGATATGGGATCAAAAGAATCAACCTCCACAGTGACCTGTTTTCTGTCAAAAGTTTCATTATCTAAATCCTTTTTGTGGCAGGGAAGATTAGGACATGTTAATTTTAAAAACATAAATAAGTTGGTTAAAAACAATCTTGTGAGGGGACTACCACTTAAGGATTTCTTAGTGGCAGAAAAGTACATGACCTATGCTCAAGGAAAGCAGCACAAAAGGCCACACAAGCTTAAGCTTGCAAATTCAATTTCAAATCCCCTCGAATTGTTACATACTGACTTATTTTGGTCCTATCAGTGTTAAGTCTATTGCTAAGAAATCTTATTAACTGGTTGTTATAGATAATTACTCAATATACTCATGGGTAAGATTTCTAGCCCATAAAGGAGACACCGCAGAAGAGTTGCAGAAGCTGATCCTCTCAATTGAAACCATTAACAAAAGAAAGGTTATGGTCATCAAAAGTGACAATGGAACAGAATCCGGGAATCACATCTTTGACTCTTTTTGTGCGAGCAAATGTATTCTTAGACAGTTCAGTGCTGCTAGGACACCTCAGCAAAATGGTGTTGTGAAAGGAAGAATCGGACCCTTACTGAAGCAGCAAGAACTATGCTGATTGAGTCAAAGCTTCCAATCATTTTCTGGGCAGAAGTAGTCAATTGTGCATCCTATGTACTGAATAGGGTTCTTATCATGAAAGACAAGATAAAGACTCCATATGATCTTAATCATAAATGGAAGCCCTTGATTGACTTCTTTTGTCCGTTTGGCTGCTCTTGTACTTTGCTAAATACTCAAGCTCAGAAGTCAAAGTTTGGTGCTATTTTTGATGAATGCTTCTTTGTTGGCTATTCCTCCTCACAAAAGGCGTATAAGGTGTACAATAAAAAGATGTGCATTATGCAGGAGTCTTTCTATGTTGATTGGCAAGAGTCAAATTCACCAAACATGGGATCAGGCCCAGAATGGTTCTATGACTCTAATACTGTCTTTAAATCATTCAATCTTCCAACACTTAATGATGATGTTGTTCCTCAAACCAATGTGCAAATCATTCCTCCACTTGATTAGAACCTCAACCACAACCACCTCTACAACCAGAACCCCAACCAGATCCTCTAATTGACCCTCCACCTCCACCTCCGTTTGATGTTCCACCCACACCTTCATCACAACCAACCCCTTTATCACAACCATCTTCACCTTCCTAACCGTCACAAACCGAATCCTCATCTCATTCTAATCCTTTAACCTTGAATACCAATTTTAAGACATTAAAAGACCATCCACATGATTACACCATTAGTTCTATCATCAACGGTGTGAGGACACAGAGTCAATCTGGATTGATAAATGGATGTCTTTATGCATGTTTCTTATCTCAGATCATTCCAAAAAATGTCTCTGTAGCACTTCAAGACCCCAAGTTGGGTTGAATCTATGCAACTGGAGCCTCAACAATTCAGGAAACTAAAAGTTTGGAATTAGTTGATCTTCCTCCAAATAAGTTTCCCATCGATACCAAATGGGTATATCAGATCAAACAAGATGATCACGGGGTTGTAATAAGAAACAAATCTAGGTTGATTGTTCATGGATTTGCTCAGGAGGATGGAATTGACTACAGTGAAGTGTTTGCTCCAGTTGCTCGCATTGAATCCATCAGAATCTTTCTTGCTCACGCTTCTCACAAGAACTTTAAAGTCTATCAAATGGACGTGAAGTGTGCATTTCTTTACGAGAACATTGATGAGGAGATTTATGTCTGTCAGCCACCAGGTTTTAAGGATCCGGATTTTCCAAAAAAAGTTTATAAATTTGATAAATCCTTGTATGGATTACATCAAGCTCCTCACATCTTGTATGAAACATTGACACAATATTTGCTCAGCTAGGGTTTCTCTCGTGGAACTATAGATATGACACTATTCAAGAAAGAAGTTGATAGTGAAATGCTGATCGTTCAAGTGTATGTGGATGATATCATTTTTGGGTCCACAAATGAGAAACTGTGTAGAGAGTTAGAGGAAGTAATGAAGGATCGCTTCGAAATGAATATGATGGGGGAGTTGTGTTTTTTCTTGGGATTGCAAGTTGAGCAAAAGCCTGATGGTATCCTAATTCATCAAGAAAAGTACGTTCTTCAGATTCTTAAGAAATTCAAGATGGATGATGCCTCTCCGAAACTCACTCCTTTCACTGCTCAAACATGCTTAACTCCTGATGATAATGGGAAATCCATGGATGCTCATCGTTATCGCTCCATGATTGGATCTCTCATGTATCTCACTGCGAGTCGTCCGGATATTACATTCTCCATGCATTACTGTGCCCGTTATCAAGCAAATCCGAAGGAATCTCATGAAAAGGCTATTAACGTATCTTTTGATATCTTAAAGGGTCCTCTTGTTTACGTCTTTGGTATCCAAAAGGAGGAAACTTTGATTTGCATACCTATTCTGACAGTGATCATGGAGGTTGCAAGATGAATAGGAAATCTGTCACCGGTGGATGCCAGTATCTTGGGGATTGTCTTGTTTCATGGCAAAGCAAAAAGAAGACAACTGTATCTTTATCTAGAGGTGAAGTCGAATACGTTGCTGCATTAAGTTACTGCTGCCAAGTACTTTGGATCCAACATCAAATGATCGATTATGGCATCAATTTCCTTCATACACCACTCTTCTATGATAATGAAGATGCTATTGGAATTGCCAAAAAATACAATTCATCACACTCGCACCAAACACATTGAAACACATTGAAAAGGGTTTTATAAATATTTGTGACAACCCTCGATTTCCGGGTAATTTCCCTAGAAACCCTAGATCTTGATTTCTATGCTCAGTCTTGTTTTAGAATATATAGCACTAAATAAACTAATCTAAA
>BJCO01766441.1:0-11412 GCA_018326465.1 Flaveria floridana | reverse complement strand
CTGTAACTCTTTAGATAAGCGATTTGAGTCCAAGTGTCTTGTAATCCTTTGAGTTGAGAAGCAATATATAAAAGTACCTTGAAAATTTACTTGCTGTGTTAAATTTTCTTACTGCTTGTTACTTGTTATATTGTGATCAACTCTTCATAAGACTACTTGCTGAGTGTTGTTTCATAGTGAGTTGATAGAAAAACCAACTGTAATCGATCCTGCATACGCATTGGCTGCATTAAACACTAAAAATGAGAAGAAGAAAATATTAAAAATAACCAATTACTTGATTAGAAGAATAAGAAATGGAAATATCATTTAGCAAAAGAGAGAGAAATTTGACTAACAGAATGCGAATAATCTGAATTTAGAACAATATTCTTTGATTGGGACTTCATTTTATAACACTACACGAAAACAAGACTAGCAATATCTAAAAAATGGCCAGATTATTTATACAAAATACCAATAAGATGTTTGATTAACTCTTCAAAACAGGACATTCTAAATTGCCTAAATTAACATTTTGATCTTATTTAAGCAGTTATTTTACGAACTATTTCAAAGAAAAAGAAGTATTTGTGCCCAATTAAAATTCAAAATGATATAAATTTTCGAATCCGGAGAGCGATTATTTGTGCTATAAATAGGTTTGATATCCAACTAAATTAACATTCCACAAATCAAAAAAACAAAATTCATCAAATCAAAAGATCATCAATGTCATACTAAATATCTCTGCGTTGGTTATCTTTTCCATTGGAAGAGAGAATTGAATCAAAGCAAAAATATAATATTAATTGAAAACATAGTCCCTCAACAAAGTCATTGCATAGACATCCCACCTCAAACAAAAATGGGAGGCGGAACACCAACAAACCGCCACCGCCACCACCACTATTAAAAACCACATCAAAACCAAAGCCGGCCACCAAACCAACATCACCATTGTCGCCATCTACGCACTGACCAGTGAACGGGAGGCCGGGGGCCGGTGCACCTCCGACTATGACAACAACGGATGGCGGCTGGGCCACGACGCTTCTCACGAGCACAACAATCCCGGTTGAGTACCATCGCCGGAAACCCCTATAATCCCCATCATAACCTTATGAAGAAGAAATATGCAGAGAAGACATAAAAGAACCAAGTCACATGCAGAGAAGACATAAAAGAACCAAGTCAAAGAGGGCAAGCAGTGAGGTCTGGTAACACCACCGTACACCAATCCAAACCCCATCAGAAGCGGAGGCGAAGCGGTGACGCCTGGTAGCACTGCCGGAGACCACCACAAATGTCATCTAGTTAAAGAAGAGGGGTACATAGCTGGCGGAAAACCGACAGCCTCCGTTTGGCCAGAAAAAGGAGGTCGACGGTGAACCTTTTTCAAGCCTCCGGTCACCTCCATAAAGTCAATCTATCTATCTCTTTATAAAATAAAAGTGTAATGAACAATGAAGCTTAAAATGGAAGCCGCATGCAATACCAATGGTACCACATGCATAAAAAGAAGCACACCACCACTGATCGCTTTGGTTTGGCCGGAAAAGGGAGGTGGATGGAGAAACCCCTTCAAGGGTCTGGTCACCCTAAAAACCCAATCTCTCTCTACAAACTATTAACACAGGAATAATAAAGCTTATAAGGAAAGGCGTTTGCGAGTTGTACCATACACATAAAAAGAGTAAAGTACACTTTTCATTTCCTTTCTTTTTAAACATATAGTATAATAGTGTTTATCTCACGACGCGCGTTGCGCGTCAAAGAATAGGATAAACCAAGACTCCTCATGTTTTTGTCATCAGAGTCGTGGCTTAATATCAAGTTCTTGAAGTCTTACTAAAGAGTACCTTGCTGAACAAAAATCAATAAAAAACCAAGATGTACAAATTTTAGTACATATTTATCACCTAAGTAAACCAAGAAGATAAAACACACGTAAAGCTTTGTATACTTACATCCATACACAGTTCAAAATTTTTTGTCTTGCAGCCCATTTTCAGTACATTATCTGGTGACTCAGAACCGACGGTAGCTTGTGGCTACAAACCAAAAATGGCTACCAAGCCATTGCAACCAACACCAATTTTGATGTATCATCACAATCATAAAGTAATCTTAACGAAAAGTCTCGGAGGAACACAGGTCCATTGTCATTGACATGATGCCTTCTAACAAATTCCAACCATTAACTAATATCTCAAAAGATTATGACTCAGATTGCATATGTAGTATCGTATCATAAGCTAATGCTCAAAATCACTAATAGAACTTGTAATAAAGTCTCAGGCGAGCATATGCTCAGCATCACCGATATGGAAAGACCAAAATAGAACACATCATCGACATCAACAATCAACAAACAGTGATGAAGCAGATCTGAGAACCAAGCCAACAATCATGCCAATTATGAACACCCTAAAGATGATCGAAGCGACAAACAGACATTATAGCACCATATGTGGGAAGTTTAGCCACGATCCAGAACTGAGGATAAAATAAAAATGTTGAATCTATTTATTTTTTTTGGTGAAAGAGAATAAAAGATTTACCTATAAATTTGAGTGAACATTTCCTAATCCCACTTATCTTGCTCCCCTATACCTGTGAGATTAGGGGTGAAATAACAACTCCTCCATGTCCTTTAAAACTACAGTATGAAAAAGTAGAGTCAAAGTAAATTTGTTAATAGTTAGATAATACATTCAACACATAAATGCATCCCATAAGCAATCTCTTATAAACAATATATTGTATCTAACAAACACTCGGTAATTCTATAAGATCTAAAAATTAAGTGACATAGCATCAATTAATACCGAATGCTAAGCATTGGCTGCATTAAACACTAAAAATGAGAAGAAAAAAATATTAAAAATAACCAATTACTTGATTAGAAGAATAAGAAATGGAAATATCATTTAGCATAGGAGAGAGAAATTTGACAAGCAGAATGAGAATAATCTGAATTTACAACAATATTTTTTGATTGGGACTCCATTTTATAAGACTACACGAAAACAAGACCATCGATATCTAAAAAATGGCCAGATTATTTATACAAGATACCAATAAGATGTTTGATTAACTCTTCAAAACATGACCTTCTAAATTGCCTAAATTAATATTTTGATCTTATTTAAGCAGTTATTTTACAAACTATTTCAAAGAAAAAGATGTCTTTGTGCTCAATTAAAATTCAAAATGATATAAATTTTCAAATCCGGAAAGCGATTATTTCTGCTATAAATAGGTTTCATATCCAACTAAATTAACATTCCACAAATCAAAAAAACAAAATTCATGAAATCAAAATATCATCAATGTTATACTAAATATCTCTGTGTTGGTTATCTTTTCCATTGGAAGAGAGAATTGAATCAAAGCAAAAATATAATATTAATTGAAAACATAGTCCCTCAACAAAGTCATTGCATAGACATCCCACCTCAAACAAAAATAGGAGGTGGAACACCAACAAACCGCCACCGCCACCACCACTATTAAAAACCAATCAAAACCAAAACCGGCCACCAAACCGACATCACCATTGTCACCATCTACGCACTGACCAATAAACGGGAGGCCGGGGGCCGGTGCACCTCCGACTATGACAACGACGGAAGGCGGCTGGGCCAAGACGCTTCTCACGAGCACAACAACCCCGGCTGAGTACCATCGCCGAAAACCCCTATAATCCCCATCATAACCTTATGAAGAAGAAACATGCAGAGAAGACATAAAAGAACCAAGTCTCATGCAGAGAAGACATAAAAGAACCAAGTCAAAGAGGGCAAGCAGTGAGGTCTGGTAACACCACCGTACACCAATCCAAACCCCATCAGAAGCGGAGACGAAGTGGTGACGCCTGGTAGCACTGCCGGAGACCACCACAAATGTCATCTGGTTAAAGAAGAGGGGTACATAGCAGGCGGAAAACCGATAGCCTCCGTTTGGCCGGAAAAAGGAGGTCGACGGTGAACCTTTTTCAAGCCTCCGGTCACCCCCACAATGTCAATCTATCTATATCTCTTTAAAATAAAAGTGTAAGGAACAATGAAGCTTAAAATGGAAGCCACATGCAATACCAGTTGTACCACATGCATAAAAAGAAGCACACCACCACTGATCGCTTTGGTTTGGCCGGAAAAGGGAGGTGGATGGAGAAACCCCTTCAAGGGTCTGGTCACCCCACAAACCTAATCTCTCTCTACAAACTATTAACGCATGAATAATAAAGCTTATAAGGAAAGGCATTTGCGAGTTGTACCACACACATAAAAAGAGTAAACTACACTGTTCATTTCGTTTCTTTTTAAACATATATATAATATATTATTATTATTATTATTAACATTATTATTATTATCATTATTATCAAAATTACTATTACTAATATTATTATTCATATTACGGCTATTATTGATAGTATTATATAGTATAATATGATGTATATGTGACATTTAAATATTTTGCATACTTGTCGCGCGTCGAACCCGAACCGACCCGAAACCGACCGAACGTACTCCTCTTCTCATTGAATGTGTTTAAAGTTCTTTATAGGTATTCGATCATTCGTTGCTCACATCCTTTGAAGCCCTTTTGTGCACTTCATTTTCATCTTAATTCAAGGTGAGTTTCGTGGCCCCGTTTTCATCTTAAATATTTATAAACTAGGGGGAAAAGTATGCTTACCCTTTTATGCTATGAACTTATTCATTTGGGACTGTTGTGTTTACCGTGTTGTAAGTATTTATCTGGTACATGCATGAGTTTTCTATGTGGTTCTTTATTCACAACTATTTAACTCCGGTGTTGGAGCCGACGGACAGGGTTCCGACCAGTTCTGTGTGTACATCGTAGGTTTAGTTGTGATGCTCATGTTTATATATGATAATACTTGCTTATAACTGTATACACCCATGTCCTACTAAACTCTTACACACCATCATGTTTTGTTTATTATTTAAACCTGCGAACTCACCAACAATATGTTGACCGTTTTGAACATATCTTTTTAGGTAACAATCATTGAGGATTGCTAGGGATGTTGCCTTAGCGATGACCTTAGACTGCATTATTTTAACTTTGGATGTCTCGACTATTGCTTTGACTTTTACTTGTTCTTCACCTTTGATCACTTGCTCCTGGATTGTGGGACTTATTCTTATTTTGTTTGTATGACTATGTTTGCGGTGGAATTGACTAACTGCGACACAAGTCTCCATTTGTGTCGGATGACATCATGACATGTTGACTTTCTTCATTTAATGCATCTCTATTAGCTTAACAATGTATTATGACGATCCCGTCCGTTACATCCTCGTGTTTCCGCTAAAAGCGGGGGTGTGACAGATTGGTATCAGAGCCATTGGTTATAGAGAATTAGGTGGATCACTCGGCCTAGACTGTAACCTAGGAACCTTCATGTAGAATGCATACTAGGGTTTTGTGTGCATCCGATATTACATGTATGTTCCCTCTATTCTACCTATCTACTCTTTATCTTTTGATTTGCTTTATATGACGAAAAGTACATTTTCCTTATAGAATATCTTCAACTGGACCCTCCGTTCCTGCAGTGCCCCATGTTCATTTGTCCGACTCCGAGTCGGAACCAGAAGAGGTCCTCTTGGACCATATGCTGCCTATGTCATCTGACACAGAGTCCGACCCCGAAGAGGCGGAGATAGAGTCATCTGAAGAGGAAGAGACAAGTGGTCACATTGTTTTAGGCTTGCCTGCCACTCATGCTGCACCTCCTAGTCCTGCGGCACCAGAAGCTCCAGCTGCACTAAGTGCACCCATTATTCCTGCTGCACCACATGCCCCTTCCGCTCCAGCTACTCCTATGATACCTGTTGGGCCGACTACTACATGGTGTGCCCCAGAGGTAGGACCTGGGGTGCCCGGCTACACAAGAGGACCGTACCGGGTGAACGGTGTAGGACCGGTGCTAGTGAGGACAACTAGAAAGAGGGTGTTTTCGGCCACTCACATAAGGTTCTGAGTACCTGCTGAGGAGGTGAGTTTGTGGTGTGACCACCCCGACCTGCCCCCGAGCCCTTCTAGCTCCTCTAGCAGTGACGATGAGCAGGATTGACGTCACATGAGCATCGTTGAAGACTTGAAGATTTGAGACGATTTATTTTAGTATTTCGTATTTCATTTTCAGACATTATTAGACTATGGGTTTTTGCATGTTTTTAGGATATTACTCTACCTATTATCACGTTGAGACATTATAAATTATGAGAATGAAACTTTATATTATTATTATGCTTTGCGTTGTGATATTACATTTTCGAAAATATAATTGCAATGATATGCTTTATGAGACTGACTGAGCTGTGATGACATATGATATAGCTGAAACTTATATATTGTTTATATTGATTAGAAAGATGTTGCCCAGAAGGATTACCCGCAGTGTTAGTCGTGGTGGTGCTGCCCCAAGAGGTAGAGGTAGAGGAAGAGGTGCAAGAGGTAGGGGTGAGGCACCTACAGGGGGAAATGAAGGTGGGCAGGGTGGTAACAATCAGGGAGCTGGAAACCCTGAAATAACCGCCATGATAGCTCAACAACTAGCAGCACTCATCCCGACCATAGTGGCACATGTGAGTGACAACATCATGAACCACAATAATAGGGGTGGTGATGACGACAATAGACATAATGACGAAAATGAAGGTCATGAAGGGAATGATGAAAACGGAAATAGGGAAGGAGGTGGAATGGGAAACGTAAATGGCAATGGTAACGTGAATGGGAATGGCATTAGAGGAAGAGTTGGTTGTACTTACAAGGAATTCATGGCTTGTAAACCGAAGGAGTTTGATGGAAAGGGTGGAGCCATTGCCTTGACCCGTTGGATTGAAAAGATGGAATCTGTGATGGACGTCAGCAACTGTGCCAAAAATCAGAAAGCGAAGTATGCTACATGTTCACTGGTAGGGAAAGCATTAACATGGTGGAATACCCAACTATAGGCTCGAGGTAGGGAGGCAACAATGGCCATGACTTAGGTGGAATTCAAAGCTTTGGCAACTGAAGAATACTGTCCAATGAACGAAATGCAGAAGTTGGAACATGAGTTCTGGAACCATTCGATGGTAGGGTCGGGTCATGCTGCTTACACCGAGCGATTTCATGAGCTGCTCAGGCTGGTGCCACACCTAGTGACACCTGAGTCAAAGCGGATTGAGCGTTACATTTGGGGTTTAGCACCTCAAATACGTGGTTTGGTGACTGTTTCGGCACCCCTAACTATTCAGAGTGTAATCTTGAAGACGGGCACTCTGACTGATGAAATGATAAGAACTGGGGTGCTAGGTAAGAATGGTGAGAAAAAAAGAGATATGGGGGAACCGAGCAGACAAGCAGGGAGAAGATTCGATAAAAAGGCAAAGGTGACGAGGAACTTTGTGGCAGTGAACCAAGGGAGAAAGGACTATGTTGGGCCACATCCAAAGTGCGAGAAATGTAACTATCATCATCCGCCAGCGGGACCATGTCGAGTATGCATGAATTGTAGATGCCCGGGGCATATTGCAAAAGATTGTAGGGTGGCGCCTAACCTGATCACACCGATTAATGCAATCAATCCAGCTGGAAACGTCAGGGTTTGCTATGAGTGTGGAAGCCCCGAACATTACCGGAATGTGTGCCCTAGACTAAATCGGGTACCGGGTCAACAAGGAAATAACCAAAACCAAGTGATGGCAATAGCTGGTAACCAAGGGCAGGGAAATCAAGGGAATGCTGCCCGAGGACGTGCGTTTGTGATTGGTGCAAATGACGCGACTCAGGACTCGAACGTTGTTATGGGTACGTATCTCCTCAATAATCATTTTGCATCCGTATTTTTTGATAACGGGGAAGACAATAGTTTTGTGTCCTCTGAATTTGCACCTCAGCTTGGTTTGAACCCTAGTTGTTTAGAGACTAGCTAATCGGTAGAAATGGCGAATGGTAAATTTGTGAGAGCTAGTGAAATAATTAGAGGGTGCACGATTACATTAGAGGACCATACCTTTGACATAGATTTAATACCTATTGAGTTGGGAAGCTTCGACGTGGTAGTGGGGATGGATTGGTTGTCGAAGTGTGGAGCTGAAATTGTTTGCCGAGAAAAAGTGGTACGAATCCCTACGCCTAATGGCGATGTGCTCAAGATTCAAGGTGAACGAATGGGAAGAAGACTAAAGATTATCTCTTGTATGAAAGCTCGCCGTTGCCCGCAGAAGCAATGTTATGCGTTCTTGGCACATGTGGTGGAGAAGAAACTCGAGGAAGGGAAACTAGAAGACATTCCGGTTGTGCGCGACTTTCCAGAAGTATTCCCTGACGATTTGTCCAGTTTACCCCCTTCTCGAAAGGTAGAATTTCGTTAGATTTGGTTCCTGGAGCAACACCTGTAGCAAAGACGTCATATCGGTTAGCACCATCAGAAATGCAAGAATTATCAAGTCAACTACAAGAGCTGCTAGATAAGGGTTTCAAATGACCAAGTCACTCGCCATGGGGAGCACGGATACTATTTGTCAAGAAGAAGGATGGGACGTTCCGAATGTGTATAGACTACCGCGAGTTAAACAAGTTGACTGTGAAAAATCGGTATCCACTTCCCAGAATCGACGACCTATTTGACCAGTTACAGGGAGCTTCGTACTTCTTCGAGATTGACCTCCGGTCAGGTTATCATCAGTAACGGGTTCACTAGGAGGATATACCAAAGACAACGTTTAGAACCCGATATAGACATTACGAATTCTTAGTCATGCCGTTCGGGCTGACTAACGCTCCAGCGGTGTTCATGGATCTGATGAACCGGGTGTGCAAACCCTATCTTGATAAGTTTGTAATCGTGTTTATAGATGACATTCTCATCTATTCTAGATCGATGGAAGACCATGAGCAGCACCTTCGAGCAATTCTCAAGTTATTAATGGAAGAAAAGCTTTACGCCAAGTTTTCGAAGTGCGAATTTTGGTTGCGGGAGGTGAAGTTTTTAGGACACGTGGTTAATGAAAAGGGAATCCATGTTGATCCTGGAAAGATCGAAGCAGTTAAGAAGTGCGACACTCCTAAGACGCCTTCGGAGATACGACAATTTTTAGGGTTGTCTGGTTATTATCGGCGATTTATTGCCAACTTCTCAAAGATCGCCCAACCGCTGACAATGTTAACACAAAAGATAAGAAATTTGATTGGGGTCATAAACAAGAAGAGGCCTTTCAAACGTTGAAGGAAAGATTATGTAACGCGCCGATATTGACCCTTCCTGATGAATCTAATGACTTTGTGGTGTTCTGCAATGCATCACACCAAGGACTGGGTTGTGTACTAATGCAAAAGGATAAGGTGATTGCTTACGCCTCGACGTCAGAGCTTAAGGTTCACGAAAAGAATTATACGACACATGACCTGGAATTAGGCGCAGTAGTATTCACACTTAAGATATGGAGGCATCATCCGTACGGGACCAAGTGCGTTATCTACACTGACCATAAAAGTCTTCAACACATCTTTGATCAAAAGGAACTAAATATGTGTCAAAGGCGATGGGTGGAACTCCTAAGCGATTATGACTGTGAGATTCGATATCATCCTGGAAAGGCTAATGTAATAGCTGATGCCTTGAGTAGGAAGGAACGTGTTAAACCCCTACGTGCGCAAGCATTGGGAATGACCATTCAATCGAATCTGAAAACACAAATTCTGATAGCACAAGACGAAGCACTAAAGGAGGAGAACATCGCAAGTGAAGAGTCTCGAGGGTTAGACAAACAGATGAACCGTAAGGAGGATGGCGTACGGTACTTTGTGGATCGCATATGGGTGCCTAAGTGGGGAGATGTTCGAACCCTAGTTATGAACGAAGTGCATAAGTCTAAGTATTCTGTGCATCCTGGTGCAGACAAAATGTACCAAGACCCTAAGGAGTTGTATTGGTGGCCAAGTATGAAGAAGGACATTGCAAAATATGTAAGTGAATGTTTGACCTGTTCGAAAGTCAAAGCCGAACATCAAAAATCGTCGGGTCTGTTGCAACAACCGGAAATTCCCGAATGGAAGTGGGAAAATATAGCAATGAATTTCATCACTAAGTTTCCTAGAACCAGTAGTGGGCACGATTCGATTTGGGTCATCGTGGATCGAATGACAAAATCTGCTCACTTCTTGCCTATTCGCGAGGACTATAAAATAGAGAAGTTAGAGAGATTGTATGTGCATGAAATTGTGGCTAGGCATGGAGTGCCTGTGCCAATTATATCAGATCGTGATAGTCGATTTACATCGCGTTTTGGGCAGACTCAACAGAAGGCAATGGGAACTCGTTTGGACCTGAGTACTGCCTATCATCCACAAACAGACGGTCAAAGTGAATGAACGATACAAACTCTAGAAGACATGCTTAGGGCATGTGTGATTGACTTCGGTGGGAGTTGGGATACTCACTTATCGTTGATCGAATTCTCTTACGATAATAATCACCATACGACCATTGAATGTGCCCGTTTGAAGAGTTGTATGGAAAGAAGTGTAGGTCACCCGTATGTTAGACTAGAGTAGGTGAAAGTCAACTGACAGGTCCAGAGATTATTCAGGAAACAACTGAAAAGATATTTCAAATCAAGAATAGACTTAAGACAGCTAGAGACCGTCAGAAAAGTTACGCCGATAACCGACAGAAGCCTCTGGAGTTTAGTGTGGGTGATCGTGTCTTGTTGAAGCTTTCTCCTTGGAAAGGGATCGTACGATTTGGAAATAAAGGAAAATTAGCTCCGAGGTATGTTGGACCATTCGAGATCACCGAAAGAATTGGTCCTGTGGCGTATCGGTTAAAGCTACCTCAAGAACTTAGTGGCGTGCATGATACCTTCCATGTTTCAAATCTCAAGAAATGTTTAGCAAATGGATCTCTTCATGTTCCAATCAAGGGAAATCAAGATTAATGAGAAACTCCATTCTGTGGAAGAACGGATGGAAATCATGCATCGAGAAGTCAAACGATTAAAACGCAGCGGAATCCCAATTGTCAGAGTGAGATGGAACTCAAGGCGAGGTCCAGAATTCACATGGGAACGGGAGGACCAGATGAAATCCAAATATCTGCACTTGTTCATGGATACAACTTCAGGACCTAACTCCAGCTGAATTTCGGGACGAAATTCTTTCAACTGGGGGATACTGTGACATTCGTCACTTTCAAGTCCGTTAATTAACTTAAAAGTTCGTTAACTCTCCTCATGCATTTATTATTTTTTGTAATCTATTTGTTGTTTTAATCGAATCTCTTCGTATACTCGTTTCGTGTTAATCCTAATATTATAATAATCTCAAATAAGTTAAATATTATGCAAATGATAATCAATAAATTAAATATTATTAGTATTATAACCAATAATATTTCTCTAC
>BJCO01766398.1:0-11001 GCA_018326465.1 Flaveria floridana | reverse complement strand
TATTTTTAATAGATGAGAAAGAAATAATAAACGCGAATAAAAGAAGGAAATATAATTTAACCCAAAGTTGAGGGGTTAAAAGTGTCAAAAGGACAAAAGGAATAAAAAGTGGGTACAAAAGGTGGTATGGCCGCCCATATTGGCTGCACATCACCTTTTGCATTTGGAATTGTAGAGAGAGAAAGAGCAGAGTTCGGATTTTGGAAGGAAGAATAAGAAGAAGTCGAATTAAGGTAAGAATTCTTTGTTTTGAGATGTTCTTGGTCGGCCTATGCCTCAAGTATATGCTTATGTGTGTTTATGTGTGTTTGGGTTTGTGTTTTTGGTGGGTTTTAGGTATTAGAATCATCTGAGAAGCTCAAGTTGAAGAGTTTAAACTTGAGAGCAGCTAAGGTGAGTTTCTAAAACCCCTTTTTAACATGTTTTTAAACCGATTTAGGGCTAGAAATGCATGTAAATATGTTTTCATAAAATGGGTGTATGTACCTGTATGTGTGCGCGAATGTGTATGTGGGTGGGTGTATATTTTGGGTGAATATGATGTTATGATTATGTTAAGAATGTGTTTTGTAGCTTAGACTGTAAGAACTAAGCTTAGAACATGTTAGATCTGAATTTGGGACTGAATTATGTTGATTAAGGTATAAGTTGGTTGCCCATGCGCCTAAACAGTGTCCCATGCACCTAAACAGTGTCCCATGCACCCAACGGTCAAAACTATCTAAGTGTGCCCAACCGTCCAAAACCCCGTGCGCCTGAATAGTAGCCAAATGCCTGGAAATTTGCCCAGAATGGCTAAGTGTCAGGCCCATACGCTTGAATAGTGTCCAAGCGCCCAAAGGCCCATGCGCATAAGTATTAATAATTTATGTATAAGCTCAGATGCCCACATAGTGGCAAAACGCCCAAACAGGGCAGAAACGCCCAAATAGTTCCCATGCACCCAAACAATTAGAATTATTTCTGAAATTTTAGGAAAAACAGAATTTGTAGGGTTTGACCTGATTTGACCCATGGGCTATGATTACCCATTTTAAGGATGATTATGGGATGGTTTAGGGTTATAGTATGTATGATTGATGTATGGTATGTATAATGTGTTATCTTTTAATGGTATTCAAACATATTTATATTATTTTATAAAATACGTTAAATGTTATGTTATTACTTTACGTAGTATGACAAATGTATGAAAGAACGTAAGGAATAACGTAACGAAGTGAAAGATAACAAATATGAGAAGTAAAACGTAATAAATGAAAGAATGGCTTGCAAGCAAATAGAAAGGAGGTGCATGACCAAGTTGTCGTTAGCTCAACTGTGTGCGGTTTTAATAACCCGAAGGATGCATGCAGGGTCAATCATTGAGATTGACAAGACCTTTATGGACGCCCTAGGTGACTGGGTCAGCTTCGTGCTCAATATTCGTGAGTTATTTGCCACAGGCCCAACATCAGCCTTTGTGCACAATGTTCGGGGTATTTCCAATTGGTCTGAATGAATGGGAGAGATGACTTGCCCTAGGTGACTGGGTCAGCTTCGTGCACAATGTTCGTGAGTTATTAACCACAGGCCCAGCATCAGCTTCGTGCACAATGTTCGAGGTATTGTTCATCGATCCATATGAAAGTAAAACAATGACGTAACATACAAAAGAAAGTAAGAAGGTAAGAAAGTAAAAGAATGATGTAAAGTACGACACGAAAGTATGAGAATGAAAATAAGAGATAATGTAAAGTACGAAACGAAAGAATGTATACGAAAGAGAACGGTAATGAAAAGCATGAAATGAAAGTAAGTACATGTAAGAGAATGATAACGAAAAGAATGGAATGAAAGTATGAACATGATAATGAAAGATAATAACGATATTATCTATTTGTACGTATGATGCATGATCGCGTATAAAAGCAAGAATGGTTTTAACGAAAGTAAAGTATTTTATCTATAAAACTAGAACTTACTCAGCAACACTGACTTTTATGAATTTTCTAGTTGGCAGGTAAGAGTTGCTGAGGATGGCACGGGGCAGCTACTTGGCTTATTTTTGGATGACATCCATTTTATACTGCGATAATTTTTTTGTGATCTAATGCAACAACTGACGTTTTGTAATGTAAGAATGACGTATTACTTTGCAAAAGCAATTATAATGATATGAAACGGTTTTAATTAATTTCCGTTGTAATGTTTTAAATAAATGTATGTTTTATTTACGATGAATGACTAATTGTGAGGTGCCCGGGAAACGGGGCCTTACAGTGCCAAACACTGTTGATGCTAGGTCTTGGATGTTCCTGCACAAATGAATGATTTATTCAATTTTAGGAACCCAAGCCATGGTTGACTTGAGTATACCATTTTCATCTAAATATGATACAGATCTCAATATCATATCTCTTTATCATTGAAGATATACTCTTTTAACAATATCAGGTTATGGTTGAGTTGTTTTAATTTTCCATTTCTGAATTGGTTTGATCAGATTTGTAACCAATTTCTTGAAAGCAGATTGTGTGGAAGATGAATTGCCATCATTGACATCTGAACATTTCTTAGTTGTATTTTCTTTTTGAAAACTTGTGTTTGTTTGAACATTTCTGCTATCTGTAAAAAAATTTTACTTAATCAAATTCCTTTTAAATTTGGCATTAAGAAAGAATTGTTTTCTATTATTTGTAATAGAATTGTGAAATCTTTGTTTACTTGTCAGTTGCTGGTGATGACAATTTCTAGCCATGTTCTAGCCATGTGATTTGGCTTTCAACACACATAACAACATTTATTATGATACACATTTTTTTCTCGAGTTGTTTTCTTAAAATTTTGACGTTAACTTCCACAATTATCATAGAATCTGGCTTTAGTATGTCTTTGGCCTATAGATTCTTTAGCAGTCTCTCATTTTCCTTTTTCATTGTGTATTCTCCTAACAGAATGACTCTCTTCTGAGGCTAACAAGGCTTTTTATTTAGCTTTATCCTTGTGACTTGAAGGTACTGGAGTAGGACTAGTTTCTTTTATACCTGATATACACACATCTTGTTTCACAGAGTTAGCAATAATAGGAGACTTATTTTTGAAGAAACTTGCATTTGTTTCCTTCAAGTATAATCTTCTTTATCAATATTGCCTATTGAAACAAATCTGTTCTTGAAATCATTTTTCAAGTCAGATATAGATGTTGTGACTCGTTTTCTTTCTTTGGTCTTATAATCAATTTTTGATTTCAATTTCTTTTCTTTGTTAGTTAGTTTTGAACAATCATTCGTAGTACTAGAAACTTCTGAACTTTCATTAATCACTGATGAATTACATGAAGATTTTTAATTGCAATTTTTAGTTTCTTTAAAAACTAATTTATCATCACTTTCCCATTCTTCAACTAGCCCATCCATCTTCACACTTTCTGCAAAAGAATTATCATAGGTGAACTTTAATTTCAGTTTTTATGATAGGGTCAACAGTCAATGAAACATTGACCGAAGGTGTTAAGTCAGACTTTAATTGAAAACCTAATCCATAGGTCTCTTCATCACAGATGTTAATTGATGAATGCAAAGAAGTATAATCATGATTAATCGGTGCTATAATGTTAGAATAACAACCTCCACCTTTACCACTAATAATTTTATGTGTCATTTGAGACTTGATGGTACCTTCAACTTGTTTAAGGATAATTCAAATTTCTTAACAATTAATTTTGTAGACAAAAGTTCACTATTTAGTTTATATTACTTTAATGATAGTTCATTGTTACGAGTTATCAAATCATTTTGTTACAATCTTTATCATAAAGATCTAATTTTGACTGATAAATCGATTTGTTTAAGCCACGTATCTTTTCTTTAAAAATTTTCTCAGCAATTTTATATTTACGAGCTTGATATTGAAGTTTCTCAACTTCTAAGATCAAGCTTTTGTTGTGAACTCTGTATCTTTATACTTTTTTAATACAATCATTTGGACAAAGATTAATATATACCTCATCAGTTTTGGCTTGCTTGTTTATCTCTTCATGGACAACATTCATAATGAAGGCCTTCTTCAGAAATGTTTCTGCTTTAGATGACAGAGTGATCTTAACAACATTGACTTGATTTGCATATTCAGAAGCTGGAGTTTCCTCAATAGCATTATCTTTCTTCTCTGCTTCAGTTGGGGTTAACTTAACAGCTTTTCCTTTAATTTCTTATGAGTGAGCTGGAGTAATCTCAACAACTATTTCATGACTATCCTGCACTTCTTCAGTATTTACCTCTTCCACCTGTTCTTCCTTAACTTTCTAAACTTTAACCCTTTCTTCTTCAGCAAACACACTACTTAATAGATCATCAGACACAAACTCAGGAAATAAATTGTCTTCAAAATGCTCATCAGCTATTTGAATCTCAGCTAATAAAGCGGTGAGCAACTTGATATCAAGGATTTCTATCTGGTCTTACCAATAATTCTTTATTAGTTTGAGACACCAAGGCTTTGTTTTTGGATGAACTTGCTTGATCATTCTTTGTTTCCACCTCCACTGTCACCATTTTCTTTGCATGATCATTCTGGTTTTATCTAGGTTTAGTGCATTCTCTGGCAAAGTGGCCAGGTTTGTCACAGTTGTAGCATCATAAACTGGACTTATCAAACCCTATCTTGCTGGAGTTATTCAGACCAAACACCTTCCTTCCAGTTCCCCTTGCAAAATTCTTTGCTCTGTATACTACCATAGCCATTTGGTATTTTATATAATTCTCTTCTACATCATCGGTATTGACTTGTTACAAGTCATCAACCAAGATGTTAGGTGCACTGAGTGTTCCAGCAGAATATGCTTCATAGTTGTTCATGAAGGTGGTAAATAGAGCCAGGTGCTGTTCAACTATCTGAATGGTTTGTTTATTGGGTTGAGAATTAACAACAAAGGCTTGTTGTGTTGGTTGAGAAGCTTGAATTTATAGGTATGTTTGAGGTTATGGTTGGACTTGAGCTTGGAAATAGGAATTTTGATGAGAAGTTTCGTAATGAGGCAAGGATTAGGGCATGATTTGATATTTTATTGTTGGATGAGCAGAAGTTGTTAACTGTTGTTGTTGACACAACTGAGAGTAGCTGACATAGTAGTTTGGATTACTAGCTATTTTGGCATATAATGCCGATGCCTCAGCTCTCATTGTGTTGATATAATTAGCAGCCCTTTGCTTGTCATCCATATCATAGGACTTGATGATTGAGATGAGATCACTGGAAGACAAGGTAAACAGATCCTTGGTTCTCTTGATGGTAGTGCAGTTGTTGATCCAGCTATATGGTGGAGAATTTAACAGCTTTTTGTTTACTGCTATATTCTCTAGACTAATTCCTACACTCTTCATTTTTGTGATCAGCTTCACAAACCTAGACATCTCAGCCTCCAAAGTTTCACCAAGAATATGATTAAACATATTGAACTCTTGGTTGAGCATATATATTCAACTCTCTCTCATGTCCTTATTTCCCATGATATGTTCTTCCATAGCATCCCATAAATCCTTAGCCTTGGTAAAGTCTTTGAACTTCTATTCTATCTCAGTGATAAGTACCATAGTGATAGCTGCATAAGCTTTATCAGTAAGATCCATCCTTTTCAAATCCTCCTCATCCCATAGAGGTTAAAGTTTAGGAACCAAATCTCCTTTGTCATTTTTATATACCGGGATATATGGACCTTGCTTGATATATCTCATCATCCTGGGTTCAGTGTAAATGACATGGTTCTCAAACCGATATGCCCAGTCTGGGTAATCTTCTTCATTGAGCAGATAAGGTGGCATTGTGCTAGTACCAATCTTATTGTCGAGATTTAAAGTGGCAGTGATGTGCTTCAAATTAGCCATTTTTCTCACTTAAAAATCAAATTCTTCAAAAATTCTTCAAACTTCAAGTTCTCGCGCGAATAACCAAGTTCTCGCGTGAAATCAGAAAATTGTCATGCAAACAATAAAAAGTTTTCGCACGGATACTTTTGTAACTGAATTTTGCAAAATTTGAAAGTTGTCACATGAATGGAATATTTTGTAACAAACTTTTTTGAAAACCAACTTCTCCTGTGAAACCCAACTTTTCGTAGATTTCAAAGGTTTCCATCTTCAATCCTTCACCAAATTGATCAAAATTTATTAATTAAGTTTTCAATTAGGGATTAAGGTTCAATTAAGATCCTAATTTTCCCTAATTGATTCAATTAAGCTCGTTTAAGCTCAATAACACCATCAATTCATCAATCAAAGAACTTATCAGCTTCACCATCTTCTAAAATGATCAATTTCAGTAGAAATTAAGTAGAACTTCTATTATCAATCAAATCAATACTCACGAACACTTCAAAACACTTCTTCAATCCTCAATTCTATCGTACATGAAAATGAACATGAGTGTAAATAAAGTATATTGCTCTCTGATTTTGAATGAGTACAGTATGTGTGAAATCAAGAAAATGACAAAAGCTCTCTTAGTTACAAAACTAAATTTCTAATTATATTAATTAGACTAACTGTAGTCGCGCTAGAAGCAGGTTTTCGCGCGGTAACTTTAGGCTCTCATATGGACTTGATCTTGATCTTCATCTTGATTTGATTTCCCGTGCCTCTAGGTTCAACCCCTATATGTATTGTACTTGAATTACGCTTATTTGACTATTTAAACCTGTGACCTCATCAAAATATGTTGATTTTTTAGAGCATATCTTTTTAGTTAATAATGCTTGAGTTGCTTGGAGTAATGGGTTGTTAGATGAAACCTCTCACTCAAGAGCATTAGACAATTTGAATGGTTTTTTGACAATGTTGTTTGGTGTTTACTTTGGATTTTTTGTTAGTTTGTATTGTGCTTGGTATTTGGCTGGGTCAGTTGCCCTGGTTGTTTTTGTTTAGAACTTTCAACTTTGCTGGTGCTCGAATGATATTTTGTTAAGGTATACACTATTCTAGGCACTAGTTCTTTATGTGTCGTATGTCGTCATGTTCCATTGACGGAGAATGCATCTAGCGGTTCTCTTAGACCCCTAATTTATTATCATGATCCCATCCATCACATCCATATGTTTCTGTTATGCTGTGGTGTGACACAATAACACCAACATCTCCACCAGAACCACCAACATCCTTCTCACCAGAAGCCTCTCCATCCTTCACCTCAGGGAGAGGAACGGGATCCTAAATCCTCTACATGCTATAAATTATCCTAAATCCTAATAAAGTTCGATTGATCAGGGTCATTTAATTCATCATCCCTGTGCCTCCTTCCAAGACCCTACACTCCTCTATTAATGTATGGCTATGATCTGGAATGATGCCATAAAGTTGGGTCAATTGGTAGATAAAGGTGCCTCCAAAAAAACGTGTTATATATTTTTGTGTTATATATTTCCTCCACGTAAGTGAGGAAATATATAACACAATGGGCATGGTCGTAGGTAATGGAGTATATGTTTTGTAGCATTACAACTCCATTGCTCTTTACTCACCTAAAAATGGAATGTACAATCAGCAGCTAGAAGTAGGAGAGGAGTGGGTCTCTCAAGCGCATGCTCTTAAAACTAAAGGGTTGTACATTTTCCAACCTCAACCTAGAATGGTCCTCTAGTTTTCTACATCAGGAAGTCATGAATACTCTCAGTGAATTGAGTAATGGCCAACCCAACACATGTGTAAAGGCTAAGTCTCCTACCTATCCCAGCAACAGATCATGCTCCATACTCCTAGTAGCTTGAATCTGATATGGGTCCTATCAAGTCAATCAAGGAAAGGGTACGTGAACGAATATTTGGGAAAAAACTCAAGGATATGCTCGATGTACTTAGGGTCTCAAGTGAGAATAGTCTGCTCCAAGGGCCGGTAGGTAGCTCTCAAGTATGATCTCACTAGCCTATGGCCTTGAGTGTTGGGACACTAGTCTGATAGGGTGACTCAAATTCATGTAATAGCATAGCAAAAAATCTGTGTAAGTCCTCCCCCTCCCCTCCCCTTCAACCATTAGGTCAAACTACAAGAAAGGATGATCCAATTTGACCATGGCCTATTAAAGATTTATTCACAGAGAAAGCAAAATGACATGACATAATTAAATAAGACAAGTAATAATGTAAAAAAATCTAATATCATAAGTTATGCAATTTAAATAATTACAAGCCTAAATAAATGTCAAGTTTAAGCCCTGACATAAAGTCTTAGATGGATATCAAGCATGATTGGTTGGATTAGGGTTACCATAACATTTATTGCAATAATCCGATTACAACTGGTTATGAAAAGAAGGTTAAAACGTCTCATAAGGAAAGAGAAGGTATGAATCCTTCTTGGAAGAAGTGCGGGATCAAAGCACGATTGATGGGGAAGCTTTAGAGGTCATAACATCATCGGTAAATGTGGTGACTCTCCGATTATGTTCAACTTTTTCATCACGTTCGTCACGAACTTGTTTCTTGATACATTTAAATTATTCATCGGCTTCCAATCGCAAATCCCGTGATTCCATTCCCAAGCCTTAGTATTTTGGAGAATTTCAAGTAGTGAGAGTTTCACAGCACTTCTTGGCTCGAATATACACGTTGTCGCTTCGATTGTCGCCTAGTGATGGTACTATGACCATTTTTTTTGCCAACATGCCTTTCTCTAGGAATCATAGGTATGATTAAAGTGAAATTGTACATTGCGAATGGTTAATTTTAGAATGCAATGATGAAAACTAGATTTCATCAATTTTCTTGGTGGTCTAGATTCTCAAACACATAGGCTTTGCCATAGGATATGCCTAAGATCATGAGGCACGATCGTGGCTTACTACGCCACGAACATGTCGCCCTTAGGTTCTTGAAAGCACATGATATGCCACAGCCGATGCCTTGTGCTAAAGGTGGACAAGTTCATGCATGGCATAGACATAGTCGCGTTGACTTGGAATTTTGGAGACACAGGTTGCGTTGATGCCTGTGTCACGAGCGTGCCTCATAAATTTCATCCCTAATTTTTGAATCCTAACAACTGAGAACCTAAAATCAACATAAACGTTACACAATTGGTTATCTATGAAGTTGATCTACACTTTAGACTTCCCAAAACCCATTACTCTTAACATAGATAACTAAAATCTAAGTAACCTAATATTTGAGGGTTTTACTCCTAAAATCCTTAAAATTAAAGAAAAAGAATGTAATAAGACAAAAATAAATATGGATGAGTGAGTTAATAACGTCGGGTGATGAAATACTTGAAGAATTGGGAGAGAAAATAGGTTACATGAGCGGTCTGGATAAATATATAAATATATGACTTTTAAAGACCACAAGAACTACGATAACTCATCCCCACCATTGGTTAACATAGTTTATATTTTTAATTTACTTTATTCATAAAGGTTATTAACATAAATTTACTATTATTTCATTTATATGTTCCTTATTTAACTCCTCATATTTTCGTAAATTTCAATTTAGTGTTGACCAAAATCTTCACATATGGCAATCTTCATCGTAAATCATTTTCAATATAAAAGTATTTATTCAATAACCTTTTGATTATTCTAGAAACCAAAATCGAAATCGAAATCCCGTATCAAATTAAAATCCCGTATCAAATCAAAATCCAGTACAAATCAAAATCCCGTACAAATCAATTTAAACTTTTGATATCGGTAGTATGCAAGGTTTTCGATGAAGATGACAGAGATGATGGAGATGATGTCATTGTGATGACGATGATGACAACAGAAAGGCTTTAAGTTTTTAAATCTTTTGAAGACAACAATGACAATAAAGATGATTTCATTGATGAATTTTCTACTTGATAATCATTTTAGGTTTGTTTTGGGTGTAAAATTTTGGTATTGACTATGTAGATGAAGATAAAGATGAGTCAAAGATGAGGATGATGCTACAATGAAGATGAAGTCGTTGATGTATATTATGACGACAAAGTTTGGGGATGTCATCCTCTTAAAGACTGCAGGATCGATTATGGGTCACTCAACAGATGGTTTTTCTCTCAAACTCACCTTGAACAACACTCAGCAAGAGTCTATAAAGAGTTGATCACAATATAACAAGTAACAAGCCGTAAATAAACACAAGATGTAAATTTTCAAGGTACTTTTATATATTGCTTCTCAACTCAAAGGATTACAAGACTCTTGGACTCAAAATTAGTTTTTGACTTTAGCACTTGCTCTCTACTTAATAAGTTACAATGAGAAGATATATATAATACTACCTACAGCCGGATATACTTTGATACCAGCTGGAAACCTCTAACCTAACATTTATACTACAAGACTATAGGTGAGGTATCTTAGACATTTTGACTAAGAGTTGGTAGTCAGGACATGTTCCTGACTTACCTTTTGTCACCAACTAAAGTTAGTAACATGTACTATCATAAAAGGTGAACAGTAGACTAAAGTATGGTCAACAACATGGTTCTTTAGGAAGAAGCCATGCTGTATCAGAGTTCTACAACGGACTGTCAGAGACCATACTTATGTCTACTGGACATAGTAGTGTCTTCGGAAGGATAAAATCCTTCGAAAGAATAACTTCTTTCGAAGCCACTTATACTTCGGAAGATGGCTTCTTCCAAGGCTTGGAGTCTTCTTTGTCTTCAGAAGCAGACTTTGTCTTTAGCTTTTTCTTCAGACTTTGTCTTCGGAAGTCTTCAGAGTTTGTCACTGGAAGTCTTTAGACTTTATCTTCGGAAGCTTTCAGACTTTGTCTTCAGCTCTTTCATCAGACTTTGTCTTCGGAAGTCTTCAGACTTTGTCTTTGGAAGCTTTCAGACTTTGTCTTCAGCTCTTTCATCAGGCTTTGTCTTCGGAAGATAGTCTTCAGCTGTTGGCTTTAGCTGTTGACTTCAACTGTTGCCTTCAGTTGATATCTTCAGCTGTTGTTCTTCAGACTCTCGGAAGATCTCATACTTAGCCTCGGAAGCCCTTGAATGTAGCACCAAAATGACTATGTGAAGTGGTTTTGGTTGCACCAGCCTC
>BJCO01766349.1:0-20915 GCA_018326465.1 Flaveria floridana | reverse complement strand
TTATAAGCATACAACCAAGTCTAGAATCGTCTAAAGCATCATAAATTCGAGAATTCTTACCAAAAACTTCAAAGTTCTTGTTTTTTCTAAAATTCCCGAGAGTTTCTGCTCTCTCTCTCTCTTTCTCTCTCTAGAAAAATCCGAATGTCAGGGTGTAAGAAGCAACATGGGTGGCCATGTTGCTTTATTCACCAACTTTTCAAAAGTTGTGTCCTTTTGGACACTTTCAACTCCTCAACTTGGGTTGACTTGCATTTTCTTTCCTTTCCTTTGCCTTTATTCTTTCTTTTTACCTTAAAAAAATAACCGGGTGTTACAATGTGTATGTATGTATGATGTGTTATCTTTGAACAGTTTTCAAAACATATATATTATGTTATAATATACGTTATGTATTATGTTATGACTTAACATGATGTGTGTACGAATGAAGGTAAAGTATTAGGTAATAAAGTGAAAGATAACAAGGATGAAAAATGGAACGTAATGAATGAATGAATGGATTGAAAGCAAATTTAATGGAGATGCACGACCATGTTGTCGTAGCTTAACTGTGAGCGGTTTAGCTAACCCGAAGGATGCACGCAGGGTCAATCATTGAGATTGAGGGGACCCTTGTAGCATGCCCCAGGTACTGGCTCACACTTCATGCACAATGTTAAGGGTCTATTTATAGACTTCTACCCGGTATCAGCTTCATGCATAAAGTTCGGGGTATTGCACATTGGTCTGGATGAAAGTGAAAGATAATGAAAAGTACAAAACGAATGAATGCGTACGACGATGAAAGATAATAATGAAAAGTATGAAATGAATAAATGCGTACGACGATGAAAGATAATAATAAAAGTATGAATGAATGGGATGAACAATAAATATTATCTGGATGTATGTATGATGTGTGATCGTGTACGGAAGTAAGATATTTTCATCAAAAAAAAGTATTTTTGTATATAAAATATACAAGGTATTTTAACGCTTTTAAAATTAGGACTCAATCAGCAATGCTGACTTTTATGCATTTTCAGTTGGCAGGTAATCATTGCTAAGGGTGGCACATGGGTGAAGCTACTCGGCAGGGAAAGATTGGCATCCATTCATGCTTAATAATATTGTTGTTTTGTAATACAATTAAAAGATCCTTTTGTAACTTATGAATAATGATGTATTGCTTAAAATAGTGGTTATTAATGAAATGAATACGTTTTGTAACATAATTCCGCTACAACACTTTATGAAACATGTATTATTTTATATAATAATGCTATGATTATCTAGCTGTGAGGTCTCCTGTAATGGGTCTTACATTGTTGTTATATTCAAGCTTAATATAAGCTAAAATCTTATTATCATCCTAATTAGATGAAACTTATATAATTTATGATGAACTCATGGTTTGATTTATGTTATGTTGATTGTAATGGTATCTTTGGGTATACTTTTGATAGGTAGCATCTAAATTTAAATGAGAAGTTATAAACTTATGGTTTGTAATTATGAATGTCATGCAAGGTTAAAAAACGTTTTGAACTAACTTTTATTCATGAAACCGGTGTTCATAAAAAACCCATGGCTAATAATATAGAAATGTTTATTAGAGATCATATAACTTTAGCATTCTGATCATTTATGGGTTCCCTTTTATTAGTCTGATATATCTATAGTAATTGTTAAGGTTTTTTAAAATTAATGGTATTTTAAAAAGGAATTTGATCAACTCTCTTTCTAACATTAAGTTATATTTTTATAAATCGTATGTTTAAAGGTTGCACAAGATCTACCTACATTACTAGTGGCTTGGAGGATCAACATTGTATTTTACTCGATGTTGGTGTCCTTGTCACTACGGAGCTGGTAGATGACAAATACGCATTGGCTCGCGTTTAAAACATTAACATAACTACTTATATCTTTAATCACACCATGATATTTATTATAGTTACTTAAGTGTAATCTAATTAGGATGATAGCCTTAATTCCATGTTTTAAAATCGAAAAGTCTTAGTTTTACTTTTACTTTTACTTGTGTTATTGTTTTTAAAGCCCCTAGAAATTTGGTTACATCAATGCAACTTATCATTTTCCCAAAACAAAATTGAATCTGATAGTTAATTATAAATATTGTTGAGTAAGTCGTGCCAGAGATACTGTACACGTACGAACCGACCAATTTTCATAAGCATTGTTCTTGCACGGGGCTGTGCCTTTTAGGCATGGGGCCATGCTTAAACACTCCGGAAAGCCTATAAATAGGATCATATTTCAACTTTGGGAAGAACTTCTGATGGAGGATTACCCTACTGATTTCTCTCAGGAGTCAACTCTTGAATACGCTTGGGAGGCTCAAGCGGTGCATACTAGACTTGGAAGATGCTCGAAATTGTTTAAGCATCAGCTATTGTGGATCGCTGGTTTGATTGTTCCATTTCAGAAATGATTTCATATTTTATCATCTATGTCGTTTGTTGGTATGTTCAAGCTTAATATGAGCTAAAATGTCATTATCAGCCTAATTAGATGAAACTTATGTAATTTGTGATGAACTAATAGTTTGATTTATGTTATGTTGATTGTTATGGTATTTTTGGGTATACTGTTGATGGGTAGCATCTACATTTGAACGGGAAGTTATTAACTTATGGTTTGTAATTGTAAATGTCATGAAAGGTTGAAAAACGTTTTGAACTAACTTTTATTCATGAAACCAGTGTTCATAAAAAACCCATGGCTAATAAACTAGAAATGGTTATTTGAGATCATATAACTTTAGCATTCTGATCATTTGTGTGTTCCATTTTATTAGTCTGATAAATCTACAATAATTGTTATGGTTTTCTAAAATTAGTGGTATGTTAAAAATGAATTTGATCAACTCTCTTTCTAACATTGAGTTATGTTTTCAGAAATCGTATGTTTAAAGGTTGCACGAGATCTACCTACATTACTAGTGGCTTGGAGGATCAACATTGTACATTACTCGATGTTGCTGTCCTTATCACTACGGAGATGGCAGATGACAAATTCGCGTTGGCTCATGTTTAAAAACATTAATATAACTACTTAAACTTATATCTTTAATCACACCATGATATTTATTATAGTTACATAAGTGTAATCTAATTAGGATGATAGCCTTAATTCCATGTTTTAAAACCTAAAAGTCTTAATTTTACTTTTAGTGTTACTTGAAATATTGTTTTAAAGCCCCTAGAAATTTGGTTACATCAATGCAACTTATTATTTTCCTAAAACAAAACTGAATCTGATAGTTATTTATAAAGATTGTTGAGTAGGTCGTGCCCCGTGAGTCACGAGGTCGTGCCAGACATACTCTACACGTTCGAACCGACCAACTTTCATAAGCATTGTACTAGCACGAGGCTGTGCCTTTTAGGCATGGACTCGTGCTTAAACACTCTAGAAATCCTATAAATAGGATCTTATTTGCAACTTTAGGAAGAGCTTTTGGTGGAGGATTACCCTACTAATTTCCCTCAGGATTCAAGTCTTGAATACCCTTGGGAGGCTCAAAAGGTGCATACAACACTTGGAAGGTGCTTGAAATTGTCTAAACATCAGCTATTGTGGATCACTGATTTGATTGTTCCATTTCACCGATGATTTCATATTTTATCATCTATGTTGTTTATTGTTATGTTCAAGACTAATATGAGCAAAAATCTCATTATCATCCTAATTAGAAGAAACTTAAGTAATTTGTGATGAACTAATGGTTTGATTTATGTTATGTTGATTGTTATGGTATCTTTGGGTATACTTTTGACGGGTAGCATCTACATTTGAGTGGGAAGTTATAGACTTATGGTTTGTAATTGTGAATGTCATGCAAGGTTGAAAAACGTTTTGAAATAACTTTTATTCGTGAAGCCGGTGTTCATAAAAAATCCATGGCTAGTAAACTAGAAATGGCTATTAGATATCATATAACTTTAGCATTATGATCATTAGTGGGTTTCCTTTTATTAGACTGATAAATCTACAGTAATTGACTTGATTTTCTAAAATTAATGGTATGTTACAAAGGAATTTGACCAACTCTCTTTCTAAGATTAAGTTACGTTTTTAAAAATCATATGTTTAAAGGTTGCACGAGATCTACCTACCTTACTAGTGGCTTGGAGGATCAACATTGTATGATACTCGATGTTGGTGTCCTTGTCACTATGGAGCTGGCAGATGACAAATCCGCGTTGGCTCACATTTATAAATATTTACATAACTACTTAAACTAATATCCTTAATCACACCATGATATTCATCACGGTTACATAAGTGTAATCTAATTAGGATGATTGCCTTAATTCTATGTTTTAAAACCTAAAAGTCTTAATTTTACTTTTACTTTTACTTTAGTTATTGTTTTCAATGCCCTTAGAAATTTGATTACATCAATGTAACTTATCATTTTCCTAAAACAAAACTGAATCTGATAGTTAATCATAAAGATTGTTGAGTATGTTTGGTGTGTTCGCTGATTGATACTCGGTTCTTACTAACATTATATTTCCACACGATAGGTACACTTGACTTTTGTGTGTGTAGTTTAGTATAAGAAAAAACCATTTAAAACTAAATCTGTGTTAAAATATTTATCAAATATATATACACATTTCACACGCGTCAAGTTTTTGATGTCGTTGAAGGGGAAACGCGTCCGTTTTGAAAGACAATTCTAAATTTTGAATATTTTCTTTATATCTTGTTTATATTTTTTTATTCAACTTTGTTTTATCTTGTGAGTTAGATAGTTTAAGTTCGTTTGCCTTGGTTAGTTAGTTAGTTATATTTGCATGATTTAGTCTAAACCTTAGTTAGTATATGCTTTCATTAGTTAGTGTATGTCCGGCTCATCTAGTCATGAACTTATTTCTCCACTTATCGAAACTGAACATGTTTTCCATTAAGGTTACGTGAAAGACCATGACAAACAGCAACAATCACTAAAAAATACATTTTGGAAGGAACACCATCTGAAGAAGACATGGCTAACCAAGACGGGGAAATAAACATGACATATTATGCCACGCCGTCAATCGATGGTTATGAGTCTAGCGTTGTCCAACTAGCAATAGTGGCCAACAATTTAGAGATTAGGTCTAGTATTATCCAACACGTAGAAAACTTTGTTTAGTTTCACAGATTGCAAGATGAAAATCCTAACACTCACATCTCTCAATTTCTTCATATATATGCAACTTATAAAATCAACAACTATTCAGACGATGCAATAAGCTGAGGACTTTTTCCATTCTCACTTTGAGGTCGAGCCAGTGACTAGCTTCATTCGCTTCCTCTAGGTTCCATCACCATATTATGGGAAATGGTTGAACAATTCCTTTTGAAATACTTTCCACAGATCGCACTATCAAACTTAGAAGCAGCATCACAAGCTTTTGCCAAGATGATGATAAATCACTACATGCAGCATGGGAGAGATTCAAAGGTCTCCTTCAGATATGCCCACATCATGGACTTGATCTATGGCTGTAGTGTCAATCCTTTTTATGATGCAATCAGTGGAGCATACAAACAAGTTGCCGATCAAAGTACGGGAGGAGATTTCAGAAGCGTCACGCCAACTGAAGTATACCAGGCCTTAGAGAAAGTAAGTAAGAAGAGCTTTGCTTACAATCCCATAAGAAACAAACCTAGTTCTAAAGGCGTTCAACAAGTGGGTTCTGAAACCCTAGTTGCAACCCAGTAAGAATCCCTAACCAAATGATTCAAACAATTGCATGTCGAGCTGAGGAAAACTCCAACATGATGCAACACATACGGAAATTCACACAAGACCAACAAACTCCCACAAAACATGATGATGGTTGAAGATGTTGATTACGTATAAGGCCTAAGGAATCCATATAACAACAACTCAAATTGGAGAAGCAACTCGAATTACAGAGAATCCGGTAATAACTAATCAACCTCTGGATTCAATCGAATGCCACCCTACCAACAACAGATCCCACCATACCAAGGTCCAAGTAGTAATAACCATGACTGTAGAGCATCATCAATGGAAAACTTATTGCAACATTTTTATTACCACACAAGCCACAGATTAAAACATCCAAAAATCTTATCGAAGAAATGAGGAGAGGTTCCAAAGAAATGAAGCTAACATCAAAAGTACCAAAGCATCATTACAAACCATTGACAAACCCTAATACATAAGTGAAAGCCATCAACACAAGGTGCTTTGCCCAGCAACACTGTGACAAACCCTAATGCACAAGTGAAAGCCATCACCACAAGGAGTGGCAAAACCACTCAAGGTGATGCACCTGTATTACAACCAATCTTGAAAGAAGTTAAAATCATAACTCCAAGTAATACAAGTGATAAGCAAAAGAAACTTGTTGATGTTAAAGAACCATCCAAGAAATAAGTACCACCACCACCATATGTTCCACCACCTTCATATCATGGTTGTTTGAGACAACAACGAATGGAGACACAATATGGAAATTTCCTAGCTTGTTTAAGCAACTCCACATCAACCTACCATTAGTGGAAGCCTTAGCTCAAATGCCAAATTCCGCTAAAGTGTTAAAGGGTTTGTTGTGGAACAAAAGAGTTATCATGTGTAGTTTTGAATATGGAATGCTCTGCAGTTCTTCAAAAAAACTACCTTTAAAGATGATTGATCCAGAAAGCTTTACCATAACTCGACTAATAGGAAATATGTCTATTGGTAATGCCTTACGCAGGATCGGTGTTTGTCACTAAAACTTGGTTTTTCTCTCAAACTCACTAATACTACACTCGGATCAGATGAAGCAGAGTCTTTTCTAAGAGCTGATAATAATATACTAAATAACAAAGAACACAAGGATATAGTTTTTCAATGTATGTGTATATATTACTTCTCAACTAAAAGTGTTACAAGACTCTTACAATCATGTTTATGAGTTACAATGAGAAACTATATATAATACTACCTACAGCCGGATATACTTTAATACCAGCTGGGAACCTATGACTAAAGCATATACTACAATGATAGAGTTAAGGTATCTTAGATAAAGTATCATCTAAGATATGGTAGTCATGACATGTCCATGACTTACCTCTTGTTACTAACTAAAGATAGTAACTGTACTAACTAATAAAGGTGAACAGTGGAATAAAGTATGGTCAACTACATGGCTTTTGAGAAAACGCCATGCAGTATATCAGAGGTCTACAGCGGAGTGTCAGGAGGACCATACTTATGTCCACTATTCATAGTACTGTCTTCCGAAGGTTAGTTGGCTTCGGAAGAACAACAAGAACTACTTATTCCGAAGCCACCTATACTTCGGAAGACACTACTTCTTCCGAGGCTTGAGGATTTCTTCTTCGGAAGTTCTCTTCTGATCTTTTCTTCTGAGTCTTGAACTTCTCAAGTAGACACTTTGTCTTCGGAAGCAGAATTTGTCTTCAGAAGTTCAGCTTACACTTTCTCTTCGGAAGAACTCTGTTTCCTTCGGAAGCTCCATACATAGCTTCGGAAGCCTTTGTTAGATGTACCAAAATAGACTAAGTGATTTGGTTTTAGTTACACCAGCCTTCTTCTTGATCCAACAAACTCCCCTTAGGCTAATGCTACCAAAACCTCACTTGTTTCTGCTTCTCAAAACTTTCAGCACCAGGGAAAGAAGATATTTATCAGTCTCTTTGTTCTTCCCAGAAGTTGTGCTAAAAAGCTTGTACAAATCATTCGTGGACAGGAGATTCAGTCTGTCCTTTTGAATGATATGTACTCTTTGTTGTGGCCCTCTGAAGAGAGATAGTTGATGAGAGCTATAGTCAAACTCCTATCTAACTATTGGTTCCAATTCAGGTCCTTCCACCATCTATAGAAAGGCTGTGCCTTTGGTTGTTAACCTTTCCTTGTCTTCCTTCTCTTTCAGTTTCAACTCCTCTTCAATCTTATCTTTTGTGGTTAGCTCAGCAAGATGAAGGCTGCTAAGATGACTTCTGATATGAGCAGCAGTTTCAGAGTTGGAGGGATTGGAGAATGGTTTCTCTACTAACTCAGCAATGTCAAACCTGCTAGAGTGTAGCAGAGAGGAGTCATTCAACATGTTTCATTCTCCATTCTCTCTTTCCACAACAAAGTTATGAGAAGCTTCATAGAACCTCCACTAGATTATTTTCTTTCTAGATACAAGAGGCTGACTAGGAATCTTGTACCCTTTCTGTGTGTCCAGTAGAGTCACCAGCTTTCTTCTCAGTTTCTTATCCCCGTCATTTAATGAATCAGAGTTAAGACCAAGAAGTGTAACAGCATGGTCTAATGTTCCTCGGGGCAGATCAAGAAATTCATTTCTTGTGAGGGAACGTGAAGATCTATCAACATAGGTTAGTTTGATAGATTCTTCCTCACAGGAAATATCGCTCAGGGTTATGCAATTGGTGAGCCGCTTCTTGATAGCCTCGAACTCCTCTAAGGAGAGATGTTTGGAAGGCTGAGGGGATGGTTTGGAAGTTTATTGGGTAGATTGTGGAGTTGTGGTTCTGAGGAGTGTTTTGGGTTTGAGGATGGGTAGTTTGGGTGGTTGAGATGAGGAAGTGGGTAAGGGTACTAGTGTAGACTCAGGTGTGTAGGGTTCAGGTTTGATGGTGAATGGAGAGGGAATTGGTTCAGGTTGGGGCTGAATGGTTGGTTTGAAGGTTATCCCCTATCCCCTTCTATACATCTCTCTCCTTTTGCCCAAGCGGATGTCAGCCTTGATTTCACTGACAATCCGTTGGAGTGTCTTTTCAGACATGGGTCCCACCTACCTGCCAGAGAAGCCGTGACCCCGGAGATAATCTTTCATCCAGGATTTCTCATCTATCTTCTTGGTTACAGTGAGCCTCTTTTCTTCTTCCTTCTTCTTCTTCTCCCTTATCTTTTCTCTAGCAGCTCTCTTTCTCTCCTTCTCCAGTTGATCCTGATCTTTGTTGAAGAGCCATAGGATCGTATCATCATTGTGTGGAGATAGTTCTTGAAGAGAGAATCCTTTGGAGGTCAGGAAAGATATCATTTCCTCTCTGAGTTGTAGATCAGCCTCCTTCTTTTCCCTTTCTCTTTTCTCTTCCAAGGTCGACCTTGCTGCTTCTTCTATTTGTTCAATCTGCAGCCTGATTGCCTCTTCTAGCTTGACTAACTCCTCTAATGGTAGCAGGAGTATGTCCTCATTGGCAGCTCCAAGCTTGATGAGCTGGTCAATGATCTCCATTCTCTTTTTTTTGTTGACCGCCTCCTGGTTGATTGCAGCTGCTTTGGAACTGGCAGCTAACAACTTCCCAGTTGGAAGTCTACCTTTTCTTTTGAGCTTCTCAATCCTCTCCTCCTCCTAAAGCTCTTCCGCGGTCATTTTATTCTTTCTTTTAACATCTTTGGAAGTGTTTGACTTTGGTGGTTCTTGGATAGAGGATTTGGATTGAGGTAGAGGTGGTGAAGATGTCTGAGCTAGTGGCTGGTTGAGAAAGTTCTCACTATCCACCTCAGATGCCAGCTCAAGAATTGCATCTGTGATGGTTAGATCCTTGGACAGAGAGAACAGTCCTTCCACAGCTTCCATCTCAGCTTCGGAAGACTCAGATTGTTCTTCCGAGGCTTTGACTTGTGCTTAGGAAGTTTGAGGGAGTGCACTATCTATCCTAACTGTTTCAGTTGCTGGGCCATCAGTCTTCATTTCCCCTTTGAATTTAATCTCAGGTTCCATTCGGACCTTAGGTTGACCAACTTCTTCCTCAGTGGTAGAAGGTGCACTTATCCTCTGAAGCTCTTCAGCTCCAAAGTATATCATAGCCATATCAGGGCTAGGATGATCTAGAGAAGATCTCAATAGAAATTGGGAAAAAAGTTTATAGAGATCTTTGAGCATCCTTGAGTCTATTTGCAGTATGACTTGGGATGGCTCAGGATAGATGGTTGTAGTTAGAGTCGAAGAGGTAAAAGTTGAAACTTGGCTCTGTGGTTCCTTGGTTGTTTGTCCCTTAACACTCTCCCCTTTTTGGTAGCATCATCTTGAGAGCTAGATGAGCTAGAGGAAAAATCCAAAGAGACTTGAATAGGTACGTGCCTAACATATCTCTCAATATGTTTCTCAGCTAGTTGAGCCTTGAGACTTTCAATCTCAAGTTGCTGAGTGGCAGACCTATCTTCTAAAGTTCTAACCTTTGATTCAAGGATTGAGACTTTAGATAATAGGTCTTTGAGAGTGTGTTGCAATCTTCCCTCATCTTCTTTCGAAGAATCATAGGGAGATGAGGTAGCATACCTAGTATGTTCAGCCTCACCACCAGATGTGGTTTCTTAGCACCCTGGTTTCCCATGCGTAATGATGTCTTGTTTAGAGTCATCAATGGGGATGGTTACCGCAGATTCAGTCTCAGAGATGTTACCACTGTCCTGAAGGTCCATTGAGGCGACTTCAGTAGTGGCAACTGAATTTGCATGAGTCCCCTCCATATCAGTTGGACTCACCTCAGTAAAGACTTCCTGATAGGGGCTAGAGATAAGTGATCTCTCTAGGCTCTGTTGATCTTGAAGAGGGTGTTGTAGATCAATGTCATTGCCATGGAGGGATGTTATCTCTTCATCAGTTTTGAAGAGAAGGTCAGTAAAGGATAAAGGCATTGATCCTAAGGTTGGATTGTCCTTTTGTGGCTTCTCAGAGGAGTGTAGAGACTCACTCTGAGGGTTGTCAGCTTGGGTGTTGGGCTCATGGGTTTGAGACTGAGGAAACTCAAATCCCATATTGAGGTCAATTGTGAAGGATGGTGAGACCTCAGACTGAGTGGGAGCCCATTGTTCCACTCTAGTCTTTTTGGTTTGAACGATAGGAGCTTGTTCAATCCGAGTAGATTGAACAAGGGTTCATTTGGGGCATCTTTTGTAGGTGATTTTGATGGGGTGAGAAGGTAGTGTTGGCATTGTGGGTGCAAGTGCTGGTGTGGGTTCATCACCTGTGGGGTTAACAGGGATGTCACCAGGAGCTATATGCTCAATCATACCTGGAAGTAAAGAAGTGTACCTTCTAATGAAGCTGGTGGATACCTTTTTCAAGATCTTGAAGATGGTAGGCCTCATGTGAGGGACAGTCAGAGCAGCTGCACAGACAAGCTGACTCTGGTCCAATTCACAGTTGATAATGTGCTGAAGGAATCTGGGATACATAAAGAATGTTTCCCTCTAAAGATTCCTAATGAGATTAGTCAGCACAAATCTTGAGTAGTTAAAGTGCAGGCCTCTCACCAGTCCATGAACTAGGCAGCCTAGTTCATATGGGATTTGGTCCCATCCCCCAGATTTGTTTGACAGACAGTGAAGGACAATGTGCAGGAGGAACTTCCAGTTGTAGGAGAAGTTGAATTTGTAGACTGTCGACCTGTTTACATCTCCACCATATCCCATGAGGATGTAGGTGCTGTCTAAATCTGGTTTAGGGAATTCTGTAGGAGCTCCTTCATCATGAAGCTCGAGATGCTCCCTGATGAGTTGTTCAGTAATAACCAGTTCTTGTCCACAAATGCGGGACCGTATCACGCGAACTCCGTTTAGGGTTTCAACTTGACTGTTTTCCCAAAATTCAGCCATTTGATTGGAGTAAACAGTGGGATTCACAGTTAAGGCTGTGTAATAGGATGATTGGGTTAGAAATGAGATGATTTTATAGAAGTCAGCATCTCTTGAAGAATCAAGAAATGCTACTTGGTTGTGTTGAGGGTTGAGTGTCATTTGAAAAGGTGAAAATGGATGAAGTTGAGCTTGGGTGATTTGAGAGTGAAGGAGGCTTTTAGGGCAGTAAATTGGTAAAAGAAGATGAAAGTGAATAGTCAGGATTATTTAAATGGGAGTGGAATGGCGGTAATGGATGTAAGGGTAAGGTGAGGTTTTGAAATGACGGTTAAATTTTAGTTAAATAATCCGACATCATTAACAAAATCTTTACTTTTTACAGTGTGGGGCCCAAAAAGATATCCGTTACACAGTAAAATCTCTCTTTCCGAGTGTAAAACATTTCCGAAGGTAGTTTGTCTTCAGAAGGCAATTCTTTCTTCCGAAGCAATACTTTGCTCTTGAAGGTAAGGATTGCTTTCCGAATGGAGAGCTTTATAAGCTTCGGAAGTAGATCTGATGTGAAATCAATCGCTTCTTCCGAGACTAAAAACTCTTCCAAGAAGAAATTTTTTCATGGAGGAATTGGCTTCGGAAGATATTGAAGAATATCTTCCAAGAGTTAGTTTCCTCTTCGGAAGAAATTTATAGTTAGAAAATGTCAAAGAGATCTTTTGTAACAGGGCTTAGATTGTATTGACACAAGACATTATACATTAAAAAGTTTTCAAGAGAGGTAGATTAATCAATGTTTATCATCCCAATAGCTGATATAAGATATTTAAACCTTTGTTCATCAAAAGCTTTGGTGAACAAATCAGCATATTGTTCATTTGAGTCAACTTTGATTAGCCTGATCAGATGTTTCTCATGAATATCTCTAATGAAATGATACCTGATATCAATGTGCTTTGTCTTGGAGTGCTTTACTGGATTTTTAGTGATGGAGATAGCACTGTTGTTGTCAATATGGATAGGAGTACTCATAAAGTTGAATCCATAGTCTAACATCTGGTTCTGAATCCACAGCAGCTGAGCACAGCAGCTAGCAGCAGCAATGTATTCAGCTTCAGCAGTTGATGTAGACACACAGGATTGTTTCTTGCATTGCCATGAGATGATCCTTCCACCAAGAAATTGACATCCTCCTGATGTTGATTTCTTGTCAATGTTGCAGCCACCATAGTCACTGTCAGAGTATCCGTAGAGATTGAAATTACTATTTCTTGGATACCAGAGACCTAGTTGAGGTGCTCCTTTGAGGTATCTGAGGATTCTCTTCGCAGCAGCTAGGTGAGACACCTTTGGGGCAGCCTGATATCTTGCACAAATGCAAGTAGCAAACATGATGTCAGGTCTACTAGCAGTAAGATACATCAGAGAACCAATAATTGCCCTATACTGATGTTGATCAATATCCTCCCCCTCAAGGTCAGGACAAAGATTATGGTTTTTGGGGTATGGGTGTCTTGGCTGGTTTACAATCCTTCATCTCAAATCTCTCCAAATGTCATTGACATACTTGGATTGATTGATGAAGAACCCTTCCTTTAATTGCTTCACCTGAATTCCAAGGAAAAAGTCCATTCTTCCTATGGAACTCATTTCAAACTTCTTCTTCATAATGCTCTCAAAGTCTTTGCATATTTGGTCATTTGAAAAGCCAAATATGATGTCATCAACATAGACTTGAACAAGCAAAATGTCCTTTCCAGACTTTCTGATGAAGAGAGTCTTGTCAATGGTACCTCTAGTGTAACCATTCTTTAGATGAAATTGAGACAGAGTCTCATACGACAGCCTAGGTGCTTGGTGCAGCCCATATAGAGCTTTATCTAATTTGCACACAAAGTTGGGGTACTATAAGTCTTCAAATCCTGGAGGTTGGCACACGTAGACTTCCCTATCTATATCCCCATATAGAAAAGCACACTTGACATCAAGTTGGTAGACAGTGAAATTCTTGGATGCAGCATAAGCAAGAAAGATCCTAATTGCCTCGAGTCTTGTAACAGGTGCAAAGATATCAGTATAATCGATTCCTTTCTCTTGGGTGTATCCTTGAACAACTAATCTTTCTTTGTTCTTGATGATCAATCCTCTATCATCTTTCTTGTTTCTGAAAACCCATTTAGTGCCTATGGGTACTTGACCAGATGGTAGTGGGCATAGATTCCAGACCTTTTGTCTTCTGAATTGAAGCAGCTCCTCCTGCATCGATTCAACCCAAATACTATCTTTTAAGGCATCTTCCACCTTCTTAGGTTCCATCTGGGATAAAAAGCATGAGTACAAGCAGACATTCCCGTGATGAGTCTGCCCTCTTGTTCTCACACCTTTAGAGACATCCCCTATGATGTTTTCAGCTGGATGAGTACTGTGAATCCTTAGCCGAGGAATCACTTCCAGTTACAGAGATAAATCCAGATTTGACATATTCTGCTTAGGAACTAGGGCACTTTGACCAGCAGCTGTTTCAAAGTCATTCAATGAGGACTGATTGAATGAATGAGAAACATCATCGGTTGTTGGCTGTGAATTAGTATTAACAGTTGCCTGTTCCTTCATAATGCTGCTTCCTTCAGCTTGGTGTTGTACAGTATCATCTGATGAAGTTAAAGGATCAACAGGTGAGTCACTGGTTGAGGCGCCACTATCTCTTGAGATGGTTATACTTTCAGTTCTGCCAATAGTTAGAGCTTGATTTGTTGTGGATCTTGGAGAACTTGGAGTAGTCTGGGTAACTCAAATAGATGATTGTCTTCAGAAATGCTTTGAGTACCTATTCCAACTAAAACATTTTCACAAGATGGTTTAGAATAATTTGGAAACGATTCTAAATAAAAAATATGATCAGGGCCATTCCCCCTAACACAAGGAGTGTGCTTATTAACAACTATATTAGATGATTACTCAAATTGTTGATTCTTAATGGTGTATGCTCTATAAGCTTTAAAGCTAGAAGAGTATCCAACAAAGATGGCATCATCTGACTTTTCAGCAAACTTTGCCAAATTGTCTTTTGTGTTAAGTATGGTACACCTGCTGTCAAAGGACCTTAAAAAGCCAATGAACGGAGGCCTTTTGTTCCATAACTCACAAAGGGTTTTTCCATGTGGCTTAACTGGAAGAACTCTGTTCTGCACATAGCATGCAGTGCTAACTGCCTCTATCCAGAATGCTAGAGGTAGTTTGGAATCATCTAACATAGTTCTAGCAGCTTCAATAAGTGTCATGTTCCTCCTCTCAGCAACACCATTTTGTTGAGGAGTTCTGGGAGCACTATATTGTCTGGCAATCCCTTTTGAGTCAAAGATGAGTCAAGAACAAAGTTCTTAAACTCAGTCCCTTGATCACTTATAATAATCTTAACCTTGTGATCAATTTGATTTTCTATTTTAAGAATAAAAGATTTTAGTGTTTCAGCAGTTTCATCGTTAGTTCTTAAGAAGAATACCCATGTAGATCTTGTTAAATCATCAATAATCATAAGACAGTATGGTTTCCTTCCAATGCTTATTATACTTATAGGACCAAATAGATCCATGTGCAATAAGTGTAATGGAGTAGTAATAGAGTTAACACTTTTGGATTTATGAGATGTCCTGTGTTGCTTACCTTTCAGGCATGCAACACAGTTATCTTTACAGAAAAAATTATTTTTAGGCAAACCATGTACCAAGTTATTTTTAGCCAATTTATTCATTGTCTTAAAATTTACATGACACATACGTTTATGCCAAAGTGTTGACTCATCACTATCATCTTTGGAAAGAAAGCATAACACTTCACCCAGTGGGGAAGCATTGTTCATATCTAGCTTGTACATATCCCCTTTCCTGGGAGATCTAAGAAGCACCAATTCCGGTTTAATTGTCATCCCTGGTTTGAGAATAATGCACTCATGTTCTGTGAAAAGCATTTGGTTCTTTTGATCACAAAACTGAGAAACACTTAACAGATTGTGTTCAAGTTGTTTGACAAAGTGAACTTTGTCAACCTTTAATTTCCTGTTGGATATACTTCCTCTGCCAGAAATACATCCTCCGGTCTCACCTCCAAACTGAACATGACCTCCATCAAAATGTTTAGATTGTTGAAGGAGAGATTTGTTCCCTGTCATATGCCTGGAGCATCCACTATCCACAATCTAAACATTGTTATTTTTGTCATATGGATGTTCCTGCACATAAGATAAGATAATTAGTTTTGATTGGAAACCCAAGCCTTGTTGGTCTTGGGTTCATCTAATGATATTGACATGATTGAACCAAAAGTTAAGCATGAGGGTTCAATGGATGCTGTTGAAGAAGAGGTTTGGGCTGCAGTATCTTTCTTGATATTCCAATCCATCGTTTGGTTGATCATAGAGGATGAGCTTGTTGAAGCTTTTGCAGCATGACATTCTTCCGAATCTTCTTTCTTTTCGGAAGAAGCCTTCTCCACCTTTTCTTCCAAAGTAATCTTCTTCTGGGAAGGTTTCAAGGGAACTTTCTTGTTCTTCCGAACTTTGACAGCTTTTGCTTCCGAAGCCATTATTCCTTTGGGAGAAGTGTTTTCTTCCGAAAGCAACCTTGCTTCGAAAACTAGCTTTCCTTTTTTCATCACTTGAACCATTTGATAAGGTCCAAATGAGAAACCTTCCCTGACTCCTTCTTTATTAACATTAGTTGCATAATGTGTGCTTGCATGATTATAGTAACAATCTTTAGCCATGTGATTTTGCAAACCACACATTATGCATGTAATGTTAGTCTTTTGCAAATGTGAAGATTGTTGTCTCTTGTGTTCTTTCTTTTTATCAGCAACCTTTCCCTTTAACTTATGATCCTTTGGTAGGACAGGAGTGCTGGTACTACACTCCCTTCATGAGTCAGAAGTACCTACCACTTGAAATCCAGCTGAGATGAATACACCCTTTTGTTTTGGGTCAATCTTCAGCTTAGATTCAGCCACTTTCTTAGTAGTTCTTCTGGCTGCTTTAGCTCTACTTCTTCTGGCTTTAGTGGTTAGGGTTTGATCTTCACAAGGAGTGGTGGGTTGATTTACCTGTTCCTTTCCTGTGGTGGCCTCTATTATTGCATCATTCTTCAACTCAGAAGAAGACGGGTCAGCATTTGGGACCTCTTGCTCTTCAGTACCATATCTAGGTTGTTTGATAGACTCATAAGAGTGTGGTGGAGCAATTTCATTGGTCCCCAACCCTCCTGTGTTCTGATAACAGATTTTGGAGTGGGAGGATGATGCAATAATAACTTGGAAGTTCTGCTCAGGAATAGCATACTTCCTGACTTGAGCCTCAGCAGTGACAAGCTGTGCTTGAGCCTTTGACAATTTGGATATCAGATCTTTTATTTGAGCTTATAGTTTGAATGTTCATGTTTTAGTAAGGACACAGTTTTCTCCAACTCCTTAATTTTTCTTTGATAGTCAGATTCAGCCCTTTTAAAATAAGATTTTAAAACATTTAGAGACTCAATATCAGACTTAATTTCTATATTGTAATCCTGATACAATTTAACCTTAGTAATACATTCAGGAGTGCAGAGATGTTCATATACCTTATTGTCCCCTTTTCCTGCCATAAGAGCATGAGCAGGAGTCACATCTTGCACCATAAAGCTCCAATCAATTTCTTGACCCAATGCAAATGTTTCAGTTGACTTTCCAGTTGGATTTGAGGTAGAGAGATGTGTGGAGGCCTGTGGGGTTCCCGGATTCGCCTTGGGAGCCTTACATTCCCTTGCAAAATGACCAAGTTGGTTACAGTTGTAACATTTTGCCTTGGCTTTGTCAAATCCAAACTTGGTGGTTGTTGGATTCTGGGGAAACTGTCTTCCAGTTCTCTTAAAGAACTTCTTTGCTCTATAGGTTAAAAGAGCCATTTGCTGGACTATGTCCACATACTCTACATCATCTGGACTGAAACACTCTAGATCATCAAAGCAGTACTGAAAATCACCACAGTGTCCACTTCCTTAGACAAAGGCACAACTGTCCTGAAAAAAATTGTGCTGAGCCTGTTGAGACCTTGGGGTCTCAGGAAAAGTGATGTAAGGTCCAGATGAGCAGGATGTCTGCTAGTTGTATTTTAGGAGCTGTTGAGGTTGGGAGGGTCCTGAGCCTTCAGCAACCATTAATGCATTGCTAGCGGGAAGACTCGAGGACCTGCTTGTATTATGACCCTTCTTGCTTTCCATCTCCAAACGGTATCCATCAAGAATTCCGTAGAGTTCGGTCATGGTGAGAGTGTTCAGATTTTCTGTTCTCTTGATAGAGACACAGTAGAACGTCCACTCATTAGGAAGTGCACTCATGAACTTTCTTGTTAGGTCTCTAAGTTCAGGAGTGATTCCCACATACTAAAGGGAAGAAATGAGATCCATGTACCTGAAATATTGCTGGCTAAGAGTCTCTTCATCAATATAGGTGAAGTTCTCAAACTGCTGTTTCAGTGAGTCCTTCTTGGAGTCATTAGAGCAAGAGTACATCTGAGCAAGTGTATCAAACAATTCTTTGAATGACTTGCAATGCTCAAACCCTACCATAATGGAATTGGGTATTGCAGTCATAAGAATAGTCATTTTATTGCTATCAATATCCATCTTCTTCCGGTCCTCATCAGAGTAATCTTCAGCAGCTTTCTCTATCATGGTATCGTTTCCTCCTGGTGTAGCCACCTTGGGTTTGTAAGGACCATTGATGATAGATTGCCACATCTTGTTGTCTTGATATCTAATGAAGCCTTCCGTGCGTCTGCTCCATGATCTGAAGTTTCAAGGGGTGATGACAGGTGCTTTAGTCATCGTCCCTATTTCTACTTCAGACTTGTTGAGGGCCATTTTGAGTGAGTTGTTAGGAGGAGTGAAAAACAGGTTGATTTGGATGGTAAGATCTCACAATCAAGAGCCTAAAATACTCTGATACCAATTGCAGGATCGGTGTTTGTCATAAACTTAGTTTTTCTCTCAAACTCACTAATACTACACTCCGATCAGATGAAGCAGAGTCTTTTCTAAGAGCTGATAATAATATACTAAATAACAAAGAACACAAGAATATAGTTTTCAAGGTATTTGTATATATTACTTTTCAACTCAAAATGTTACAAGACTCTTTCAAACATGCTATTGAGTTACAATGAGAAACTATATATAATACTACCTATAGCCGGATATACTTTGATACCAGCTGGGAACCTATGACTAAAGCATATACTATAATGCTAGAGTTAAGGTGTCTTAGATAAAGTATTATCTAAGATATGGTAGTCATGACATGTCCATGACTTACCTTTTGTTACTAACTAAATATAGTAACTGTACTAACTAATAAAGGTCAACAGTAGAATAAAGTATGGTCAACTACATAGCTTTTGAGAAAATGTCATGCAGTATATCAGAGGTCTGTAGCGGACTGTCAGGAGGAACATACTTATGTCCACTAGTTCATAGTACTTTCTTCCGAAGGTTAGTTGGTTTCGGAAGAACAATTTATTCCGAAACCACCTATACTTCGGAAGACACTACTTCTTCTGAGGCTTGAGGATTTCTTCTTTGGAAGTTCTCTTCTGATATTTTTTCTAAGTCTTGAACTTCTCGAGTAGACACTTTGTCTTCAGAAGCAGAATTTGTCTTCGAAAGTTCAGCTTACACTTTCTCTTCGGAAGAACTCTGTTTCCCTCGGAAGCTCCATACTTAGCTTCGGAAGCCTTTGTTAGATGTACTAAAATAGACTAAGTGATTTGGTTTTGGTTGCACCAGCCTTCTTCTTGATCCAATTTAATCACTTGGAAAGTAATTGCATCAAAATGAAAACTCTTGGATTTATAAGTTAAGCAAGAATCTCTTCATGAAAAGGAGAAAAGAAGAAAAGATGAGGTGATGGGTGGGGTGGACGGTTTCAAGGAGGAAAATGGAGGTTTGGTTTTTAATTTTTGTGTAGTATTGAGTATTGGGTGATATTTGTTGCACTATTGGTTTTTTACGTATTTTTATATTTTTACTTTTTAAAATACCTTAAAATATTATAAGAATTTATATAATTTTAAATATTTTAATATTGATGATATATTAATGATACATCATTTATCTAGTATTCGCATTAAAATGATTCGTTCCGGGCAAAATATCAATTTACGCGATTAGGTTTATTTATAAATTTAAGCTTTTCCAATGTATTTAATTCGAAATCTAAAATACTTTGAAACACTAGAATATAAAATATTTTGAAACACTTTAAAGTATTTATTAGTACATATATATTAATTATCACCAACGTTCGTGTACGCCGCTTGTACTGCGTGTAAAATGGTAATTACGCCGAATCACTGATACATGAAATGTTATGCATGAAATGTTATGCATGAAATTTTGCAATGCATGAAATGACCTTAGATAGGTAGAACTCAATTGAAACTCATGTAGAATATGCATAATTATGACTTAGTCGGGCCGGGTATTGACCTGAAGTTTGCCGGTTGTCACAGGGCGAACTCGATATTTATATAAAAAATTACACGAACGGACTAAAATTAACACTATCCTCCGCAAATGCTTCTAGTATATATAACTACAGTTTTAGTATATATAATACCCGAGGACTCGATTAATGAAATCACTTTTACATGTACAAATTCAAAATAAGTGATTCATGTATGTGTGTACGTATGAAACACGTTTTTATGTTCAAGACAAATAAATGTTACAGGGATAAGATGATCTTCGTGACAGAGTGAAAAAATATAATATTCTTTAAATAAAAATACAAGTTCTCATGTGACAAAGATTAAAAACTAATCACAAAGCTAAAAAGATTTAACTTAATACATACATCGTAAAGTAATTTTCCCATTTACTAAATAAATTTAATCAACTTTTTATACTTTGTGCATTTGCGTAAAAAATTAGGTCTAGAACAATTAATTTTCAAAAAACAAATTACGAAATTCGTGTGAATGCTTTCTTGACTAAAATCATCATCGAAAGTAGCCACGTGAGAACAAAATCACGAGCGACAAGGATGATGAGGTGGTCAATTGGAATCATGCTAACCAAATCATCAACCAAAAAGATAAAAACTATGTTAGCGTTCAAATCGTTATATGTTTTTCATCCACTCCCAATTCCGACAACAACCAACTTAAACTCGTTTTCATCATTCTCGCACCTTAATCAATTAGGATAGGAAATGCCCACACCATATCACACCATTTACCCATTAATCAAATAATGTTATGTCACATCACATCACATCATATTTTTTAGGGGGAGGGGGCGTATAATACCTCATATATATA
>BJCO01766268.1:0-12693 GCA_018326465.1 Flaveria floridana | reverse complement strand
GATGGTGTTAAACTTGTTTTCAAAAGAAATTTTAAGTTTTCAAAATTCTAGTTTAGAAAACTCTATGTACCTTGTGTTTGCATGCTTTCAAACACATGGTGCCCTGTGGTTCTCTTTTTAATAAAACCCCTTTTATTAAAGTCATTAATCCTTTTAATAACCTTTTATTAACCACTTAATGATAAAGAATCATCAATTTTCAGCTTGTTATGTTTGTTAATAAGTTTGTTATCCATATCCAAATATCAAACGATCAACCATAAAACAAACAACCAAACAAGCACAACCATTACAATCACAAGTGCATAACAATAGCCACTAAGTTGACTAAACTTGTTTGCCATCACAAGTGTTGTCATTAGGTCTTTCCTAAGGGTTAACAATGACACATCAAAATATGTCCATGAACTCCTACTTGAATCCACATCCAAATGCTTTAAGTGTCCATGTCTTTTGTGTCCTTCTTTGGGTCTTCAACTTGTGCACCTTCTTTTACAAAATCATATCCTAATACAATTTTTTCTAATAAAAGAAATGCACCTAATATATTTATTACATAACAAATGAATAAACAAATTACAACCCAAAATACAACCATAAAAAAATATTACAACCCTTTCAAGATCAAAACCAAACATGACAAAATCACAATCAACCAAATCCAAATCACATTAGGTCAAGGCTATGTTATGCACCAAAATATGTACCAAATACAACATTCAAGAACAACCATGAAATCCCTTTTTAACCCTAAAATTTCAGCCAACACAAACCAAGATTTTAGGGTTTTTTTGTCCTAACAACATAATCAACCACTTGACTTTAATCTTTCAAGTTTTATTCTAAAGCATGTAAAATAAAACTTGAAAGACAAGGGATTCATATATCCATAACAAATCAGCCCCTAATGGGTTGAAAAAAATCCATGAAAACTAACTTTTCTTGGACTTTTGAAGCAAATATTCCACATAACCGGCTCTGCTACCATTGTTGGGTTTGTGACAAGATTATCAAAGCTAGTTTAACCATCTAAACTACAAAAACGCAGCGGATATAAGTTGTTCAAATTAGGTTTAGTAATCTGAAAATTAAACCATTTTAACACTAAACAAACCCATGAACAAGGATCATATGTATGTGAAATGAAAAGCTATCAAATACGAAAAAGAACAACCAAAAGATGTTCTTGAAACTACCTGTTAGGACCGTGTACGTACGGAGTACTAACTGATTCAACGTGAAAACAGATCAAATAGTGCGGAATCCTATTTGATTGGTGATCCAATCAGGGAGAACGTTAATCCGATCAAAACTAACGATTAGAATACGTTAAGAATTGATTAGAAGTGATCAGAAACATTCTATGAAGTTGGAAGGGACTCTCTGGACGAACAGGAATGGCTAGGGTTAAGAATTCTCGAAGTGTTTTTTCCACGAATTAAGTGGTATTTATAGGTTATAGGTTTCATTCGTACGACTGAGCCATGCGTATGGCTCAGTCGTGCGACTGAGTAGTACGATTGATTCATTCGTACGACTGAGTCAGTCTTATGACTCAATCGTGCGTATGCCTCAATCACCTGGTTCAGTCGTGCAACTGGCACATTCGCATGGTCCAATCGTGCGACTGAATCATGAGATTTAGTTAAACATATTCTTGAATCTTTAACGATACAGAACTATGTCTAACAACTGTAAACCTATATTACATGTTCACATAAGTGTATAATAATCAATCATATGAATAGATATAACATTCAATAACCAATAGACATTCAATGAAGAGTTTTTCATTTCATATATCAAACATTACATCAGTGTTACAAAATGAAAGTCAAATTACATTTAAGCTCACTAGAACTAGAACTAGGGATATGTGTACCAATAAACTCCCCCTTGGACCTAGTTCTATCTAATCTTTGACCTCCCTTTTAAACTCTTCGTATCTCTTGACTCGTTCTTCTCTTGAAACCCCAGCATGAATATCAAGTCCAAAGCATAAACGTATAACATGTTGAAACTGCAGTGCTTGCATGATATCCTACGTGTCAAAAAATAGTGGCCACTTGTACAGTATGCAAACATCAGCTGCAGACAAGTTTGTGAGCCACATTGGGTCAAATACCCTTATTGTCTCTACTGTTCCCTCCTTATCCAAAACTATGACGGCCTCTCCAGTGCGCCAGTCATAATACTACCATTTGAAATGGGGTGCGAAATCTTGTGGCATCTCCCTTAATGGAATACGAGACATTGTGCGCGGAGGGTGCCGTTTCAAGAAAACCTTTGGTCTTCCTGAGGTAGGGTCAACCTCTGTCTTATGAATGAACCTTTTGGGCTGTTGAGGTTTGAAATTGACCCACCTCGTATGGTACTCCTTCTTCATTGCCTTCTCGAACCATCCCGATATCTTTCCGAGTACAGCATACAGGAGGTCAAGTTGGCTAGACGGTTTAGCTCAAATCCAGTGAGAGATTTCAGATCGTGTGGGAATCTGAAATACTCTATGCCCTTCTCTCTCTTGACAGCATATACCTTGAGATCCTCAAAATACGCCCAGCTTATGATCTTGCCAGACACCTTCTGATGCTTCTTTACCTTGTAGAGCTTGGTGTAGGCGTTTGACTTTGTAGGCACTCGTTGTTTCTTCATTTCCTCCAGGCAGGCTGCCCACTCATCCTTTTTGGATGCTAGATAAGCATCATCCGCCTGAGGATCTTCTTCTGTAGCTTCTTTTACAGCTATCTTTTCTTCCACTTTGTCAAATGCACTGCTGCCAAATGTTTCTCCTAGATCCGGTAGAACTTCACCTTCGGCGTTAGTATACTAGGGATAATGGTCAGCAGTCACATCCTCGATCTCCATCTCATCGACATCTTGTAGCTCCACATCACTGACTACGTCGACTTCTGGAGCATCCTTCACCAACTCATCTGGATTTAGACTGGACAGTTTGGCAACCTGTTCATCAGTCATATTATGGATTATCTCTCCCTCTTCAGGTGTGTAGCTTACAGAGCGATGTACTATCCCTTGCAAATCAAGAATAATTGTCAATTGAGTCTCGATTTGTCGAAGGGGTACCACATCATGCTCGTCAGCCTGTTTAGATGAACCTGTTAAAGAAATAACCAAACACAATATGAGTTAGTATACATGATGCACATGACAAACGGCAGTTTAACTTTTCATTTATTTATTTAAATAAACATTGATACATGATTTCAAAAGTTTAATAACATATAGACATCTAAGCTTGAATTTTGCCTTGAATCATAGCCGGGTCTTCTGCAGATGGGGAGGTATGCGGGGCAGACGACGATGCTCCTTGGTCTTGTCTCTTTTTTGTCCTTTGCTCTTGACCATGAGCAGAGGCAGATGCAGCTGCATCTCCTTTATCGTCATCATCATCATCCTGCCTACCTCTTGCTTCACCGTCACCCTCCACATCATCATCACTGTCATCCTCTTCATCATCATCCCCATCATCATCTCCATCATCGTCTCCTTCACCAAGCTTCAGAGGCTCCTCTTTAGATACTTTTAGTTGGAGCATGATCTTCTTGTTTGCAGCCTCTAACTCCTCCAGCTTCTTGGCAGACTCATCCTTGTGCTCTTGAAGTTTGGCGATCTACTCTGCCTGCTGTGATATTTGCTGAGCTTGGGAAGCATTTAGCTCCACCAGCCGACGTAGCTATGCAGACTTCTCCTCATCAGTGGCTAACAGCTTCAGCGTAATCCTGTTAAGTGCTCCAAGTTGTTCCACCACTCTAATAGGAGGGAAGGATGATCCTGTAGGGAATGTGGAAGGGCCAGCTTGGTGGCTGGTGGTGGTAGCAGTGGCGGTGGTAAATATTGATGGTGGTGAATGGATGGGTGGAGGGGTATGAGGTGTGGTAGTAGAATATGGAGTAGTAGTGGTGGGAGGTGTAATGGTAGTGGGTGGTGTAGTGGTAGTGGGTGGTGTAGTGGTAGAGGTGGTGGTATGAAGTGTGAACCTCCGTCTCTTCGGCTTCATCCCATTGGGCTAAGCCATCCTCTTCCTCCGAGTCCCCCTTGACTCGGAGGCTCCCTCTTGGCTACTTGGCTGGTCTGAGGTGTATGATGGATCAGAAATAGCCTCCCCAGACCCACCCGGATGTCTACCAACCGTCCTAATCCCCCTCTCGGTGGCAACCACCCAACTGCACACTGTCCGAGTCAACGGCTTCTCCTCCGACTCCTCCTCTTCATCAGGCTGGAAGTCCTGATGGAACCTAGTAGTGGATAAATCACCTTGTGGGCATGGTGGAGATGTAACATTAGCAGTAGTGGTCTGTGTATGAGAAGGACCTGTATCTCCACCATCACCACTATCATCATCATCATCAAAGTCTTCATCAGGTAAGACTATATGCTCTGTATCTGAATCACTATCGTCGTGGCACCACTTCCTCTTCGCTGGCATCACATAGTCTTCACGGGCCAAACGCCTAAACAGACTCGTTACCGGGGGATTCACCTGCTTACCCCAGTACACCGTCATCCTCCCGAGGGTGGTGTCATCCATCACCTTGAGGACAACAGCGTCCTCCTTCTCCTTAGGCAGCGAGGGGAGCTTCTGATCTATAATCATATGCAAAAAGCGTGGGTACATGCAGAAGTTTCTTTTCCCTTCGCCTCAATGTTCTCCACCATATAAGTGAAGATCATCCTTAAAAAGCTGAATGATGATTCAGCACTAACGCCACGAAAGCGTTCTGCATCTGGTCGTTGAGCTCGTCGAAGCCACCCTTCCTGGAGGCGATGCATCTCAGCAGAACATGGGCTAAGCATTTGAACTGGGGAAACAAGTTGCTCTTGTTGAGCATACTTGCGTTGATGTCCCCCGAGTACTTAGCCCTCATAAAGCAACCTCGAACAGTAAGGGGATGTAATCGAGTGGGGCAGTCATCATCACCCGAGCTCTAACACTATCCTGATATCTTCATCTGAGATATCTATGGCCTCCCTAAATATGGAACTCCTAATACGATGGGGCTCAGAGGACCTATCAACTACAGTGCTTTCCCAGAAAGCCTGCTGTACTGATCTGTAAGGTGTGCACTATGTCGATATAGCTTGAAATATCCTTGATCGGCGCAAAAAAGAAATAATACCGGCAAACTCCACAGCATTGCGGGAAGAGAGATCAAGATGAGCACATATGTTGTGCTTAGTACACATCGTCCACCGACTCGCCATCTGTGACACAAAGTAAATAAACATTAGTACGTGTCAAGGAATACCAGATTTGTTCCATGAACTTGAAAATTTGGTTCAGTCGTGCGGCTGAGATCTAGTCGAGCGAATGTGCTGTGCGACTGAGATCTAGTCGTGCGAATGATCTCATACGTATGACTGAGTCATGCGACTGGACTTAGTCGTATGTTCTCTCATGTATTTACCTCAGTCATGCGACTGAGCTCATACGCATGGTTCAGTCATGCGATTGAATCATTCGTCCATCTAAGTCATGCGGTTGAGCAATTCGCATAGCTCAGTCGTGCGATTGAAGTTCATCAAGGTGTCCAATAGCATGTCCGATAGTTTGTTCATTCAAAATTAATTTTTGAGCAATAATTGATGTTAAACGTTGTTGGATTGACTCATTAGGTTCACAGATGGCCGGCTAAAACCCTAATAACTTTATATTGATCAAAATTCTTAGTTTTAGGGGTCTAATGGTCAAACTCAGTTTCAGTTCGTATTCGCATCTTATTTCCATCATGTTGTCATGTAGTTACTGATTTTAAGGTATAACATTGTCTCTCAGTACCTGTATAATTAATACAAATCGTCAGTAGCTTCAAACACAGGTCTATATAGATCAAATAAAATTTTGGCAGGGGTTGTGTTTATCGTGCGTCTGGCAGGCGATTTGGGAGAATGAACCGACTGTGACCGACTCCCCCTGTATTTATACTAGGTTAACCTTCAGTCGTGCGACTGAGCCTAGTCGCACGATTGATTCGTACGACTGAGCTTCAGTCGTGCGATTCGCCCATACGGTCACCTCCAATCGTACGATTGAGGGTCATTCGTGCGACTGTCATAGTCAGTCACCTTCAATCGTGCGATTGGGTTCATTCGTATGGTCCAATCATACAACTGGTCCATACTCATGATCCAATCGTGCAAATGGGTCATACTTATGAAATTTTGCCTTTTTGACCCTTTAACACTTAGCCCCTTAAGACAGTAGATAAAACGTTTTGATCAGTTGATCATCTCAGACATGACCATTCTACTTTAAAGAACCTTTGATCACCTCAGACATGATCCATTTATCCAACCGATCACCTCAGACGTGATCCATTTATCCACCTGATCACCCCAGACGTGATCCATTTATCCACTGATCACCTCACACGTGATCCCTTTACTTTTTCAGAAACAAGTGATTCAAGATTAATGTTAAGTTCATTGTGTGACCTATTCAAAGATAAGTAACATAGCATAGTCCGACCCTGACATACTTTACACATAACTTGAAAACTAAACTAAGTAACAAAATAAACATGTTTTTGTGATTTTGTTAGGGTAGGGTAGAATAGCCTATTAGCATTAACATCATTTCTAAAACAGATTCATATGGAATCAGACAGGCATAAACTCAATTACTTGAAACTTTTATATATGTATTGAAATGGAAACTAACATATTTACATATCACAGTTACTTATCCATCTACGACTTGTAAGTGCCGACTGGAAATCATGCGTGATCTGATATGTAACCCACATTGATTTTGAACATCAGGCAGTGCAGCCACGACGATTGTCAGTATACTTATCCACTTAAATCCATACACAGATTTTTGACACACACTGGTGATTAACTAGGTGAATTAGATCAACAAGTATTTGATTGTCCCATGGGTATATGGTAATCAATCTTCCTCAGGAGATTTTTGAGCAGTCCAGGGAATAAGAAGATTTGGTTCTAAGAACTATTAAAGAGATGCTAAGCCTCAGGTCAGTGCCATCGCACAACAGAGAGACGCAAACAATAATGAATTCTTAGAACGGATAGATTATGCTAAGCCTCAGGTCAGTGCCATCGCACAACAGAGAGGCGTAAGATCTATCTTCTTCTTAGAGTAATATACTATAATATACATTTAAGCAGTGACTTTTGTCATCTTTTGCTTAGTTTTGCAGGTCTTTGCACACATTTGTGGCATTCAATTGCTCCTCACCCCGTATTGGAAATTGATTGATTATGCAAAACAGGGATACCATGGGAACCCACAACCTGCTGATTGATTCAGATTTAGGTGATTCACCAATGATGTTTACTAGTCTTTGTGTTGAACCTGCTGACACAATGTATAATGGACTAGCACCTCCCTAGACCTACTTTCTCTGTGTAATTACCGTAACCGATAAGCGTACTATCATTTTTCCAATATGTTAGACTTAGGATAGTTAGACTTACGATTTTCTATGATTTGAATTAAGCTAAGATTGGACAAATTGAAAATCTTTTTGGTGTTCCAAGTAACTCGACGCCTGTGTACTATCACTTTCTATTGTATTGAATCTTATTCTTAAATATGTTGGTTTTGCCATTTTAGCTTATCTGCCCTCCCCCTTTTTTAAGTAAATAAATACTGAAACTAAACTAATCTCCCCCTAAAATTCTAAAACTGAAAATATTTTTGTGTTTTTGGATTCTTAAGACATGTTGACAAAGCAACAGATGTCTGTTTCTTGCATTGCCAAGTGACTAAACGCCTTCCAAAGAACTGACACCCTGCTGATGTTGACTTGAAGTTCATCTTGCAGCCACCATAGTCTGAATCACTGTATGCTGTTAGCTCAAAGTCATCATCATAAGGATTCCACAACCCTAGTGTTGGAGTACCCTTCAGGTAACGAAGAATCCTTTTCACCCCGACGAGATGATTTACTTTTGGTTTGGCTTGATATCTGGAGCATAGACATATGGCATACATGATATCTGGACGTGAGGCAGTGAGATACATGAGAGATCCGATCATCCCACGATACATAGTGGCATCCACCAAATCCCCATTCTTATTAGGTGCCACATCATGGTTTGTGGCAAGTGGGGTACCAGCAATAGTGATATTTTCCATATCAAATCGACTCAGAATTTCTCCAACATACTTAGTCTGATGCAGAAAAATGCCGGTAGGTGTCTGATCCACCTGTAAACCTAGGAAGGACTTCATCTCTCCCATAGCACTCATTTCAAATTCTTCCTTTATCACAGATTCGAATTCTTTATATAATTCTTCGTTTCGAGAACCGAAGATTATGTCATCCACATAAATCTGCACGATTAGTAAATCACCATCTTTTTCTTTGATAAACAAGGTGCAGTCAATCACACCCCGGCGAAAACCATGCTTTAATAGGTGGATGGAGAGCTTCTCATACCAAGCTCGAGGAGCTTAGTATAGCCCGTACAGAGCCTTGTCCAGCTTGTAGACTCTGTCCCGATGGTAAGGATCCTCAAATCCTTCGGGTTGACTGACGCAGTTGAAACAGATGACTTTTGACTTGTCAAATCCAAAAGTTGTATCCTTTGTAGCCACCAGGTTCTGTCCCGTCTTTTTAACAAACTTCTTAGCTCTACGCACAGCACTAGCGAGAGCCCACATGATATCCATCCACTCCAGCTCAGTTTCATCCCCTTGCTCATAATCTTCGTCGGCCAAGTGGCAGTTACCAATCTTTCCTGCTACTAACCCGTCATAAGAGTGTACCACAACAGCAAGTAGATCCATATGCTCCTTAGCCACTTCCACAGTTACGTTGCCCAGATGCTCTGTCATTAACTTCGTCGATTGAGCTTCTACAGAACTGTGTTGAATCCCTGATGAAACATTTGACTCACCACCTGAAGATGCACTTTGAACGTTTGCAGATGTGTTAGACACAAAAGCAGTATGCAAGGGTGCACTAGAAGATGCAGTAGTAGCAGTCACATTATAGAGAGAAGGATTTTGAGTATAGGTTCCCTTCTTAGACTTGTACTTATGTCGTACCTTTTCCTCCCTCAATTTTATGATAAAATCATTTATGTCTATTGTCTTTAGCACTTTCTTATGTCTTAAAGTGGAAACAAATGAATCCCACTTATCAGGTAACCCATCAGCCAAACTCGACACTTTATCTTCTATAGACGTTTGAACCCCGTGAGTGTGCAGTTCACTCATCAAATGATAGAAGCGGTTGATCACATCATCCAAACTTTCATTCCCAATTGATGAGAAGTTATAAAATTCCTTCTTCAAAGCTTTAGCCTTTAGCGACTTAAGCGTAGCATTTCCTTCATAACGTTTCTCAAGAGCCATCCATAACTTCTTGCGCTGCTTGTGCTCTGAGAACTTATGGAAAATGTCCTTTGGGATTGACTATGTCAACAAAGCATAGGCCTTCTTCTCAACATTGTATGCAGTCTTTTGTACCTCATTCAAACCACTTAAAGTCAGTGGAACACCATCAGCTCCAACTAGCATAGTGTAGCCAGTCTCAATAGTGCTCCATATGTTTGTGTCCACTCCATTCAGATGAATTTCAAACCGTTGCTTCCATTGAGGATATTCATCAAGACACAGAAGCTTTGGTGGTTTGTTATGATTCCCGATCTCATTCTCTTAAGGCAAGAGATTCTGAATTCTGGAGTCCTTCCCGGTTGAGAGAGCAAAGTGCTGTGTATCCATAATGAACTAATCTGAAAACTTGACAAACTGATTGGGTATGCGACTGGGGATGCGACTGAGACTCAACCGTGTGATTGAATTTAGTCGTACGAATGAGCAGACGACTAGGACAATTGTGCGAAGGAACAAACGACTGGGCCAATCGTGCGATTGAACAAACGACTGGGCCAATCGTGCGATTATGTTGTGCGAATGAAGTTCAGTCGTGCGATTGGGTCAATCGTGTGACTGAGACTGCTGAATTTGAAATTTTTCAAAATTTTCACGTAATTCGACCTAAAAACACAATATTGGAAACCCTAATCTGCTGAAACTCGAAAAAGACTAACTTTTGAACACATGCACTCGTAACAACTGAATTATAATGCAACAAGAACAGATCTTTTGATTGAAAACGTTGACTTTTGCAAAAACGCGATTAAATCCACATAGAATAAAGAGCCAAAGCTCTGATACCACTTGTTAGGACCGTCTATGTACGGAGTACTAACTGATTCAACATGAAACCAAATCAAATAGTGCAGAATCCTATTTGATTGGCGATCCAATCAGGGAGAACGTTAATCCGATCAAAACTAACGATTAGAATACGTTAAGAATTGATTACAAGTGATCAGAAACGTTCTATGAAGTTGGAAGGGACTATCTGGACGAACAGGAACTGCTAGGGTTAACAATTCTCGAAGTGTTTTTTCTCCACGAATTAAGTGGTATTTATAGGTTACAGGTTTCATTCGTACGACTGAGTCATGCGTATGGCTCAGTCGTGCAACTGAGTAGTACGATTGATTCATTCGTACGACTAAGTCAGTCTTATGACTTAATCGTGCGTATGGCTCAATCACCTGGTTCAGTAGCGCGACTGGCCCATTCGCATGGTCCAATCGTGCGACTGAATCATGAGATTTAGCTAAACATATTTCTAAATTTTTAACGATACAGAACTATGTCTAACAACTGTAAACCTATATAACATGTTCACATAAGTGTATAATAATCAATCATATGAATAGATATATCATTCAATAACCAATACACATTCAACGAAGAGTTTTTTATTTCATATATCAAACATTACATCAGTGTTACAAAATGAAAGTCAAATTACATTTAAGCTCACTAGAACTAGAACTAGGGACATGTGTACCAACACTACCTTTCAAGAACAAGAGAATGTTGTATGGATGAGAAGAAGATGATGTTGTTTCTTGAATGTCTAGCCTCCAAAAGAGAAGTCCTCAAGCTTTTATACCCACAAGCTCTTGCAAACACCTAACTTGTTAGGGAGTGCAACACCAATACCCTCTTTCTATGCCTTCTTCAAGCAAGGTTTTGCCTTAGATCTGAAAATTTCAGCTTGAAAGGAAGAGTGCTCTTGCAATTGTGTGTGTGAGAGAGAGTGCGAGTGTGGTGGAGTGTTTGAATGGGTGAATATCTTGTATTAAAACAAGACATATAATCCCAAGGAGGCACGCAATGGGGCTGCCGAAAGTTCAAGGTGTTCCCACCCAATTTTTTAAACGTTTTCACACTCTTTAACATTGTATAAGTTTATAAGATTAAACCCTTTGAATTTTATAACTTAACCACACTCTTATTTTTTGTTATTTAATCCTTTTAAATAACAATACAAATAATTTCTCATGAACAAATTATCCATATAATTTGTTCTATTTAAAATGCAATAATTTAGAAAATCCATTTTCTAAATTGGTGTTAATATTTATTGGTATTTGCATAGCTTGTTATTGGGTATGACCTGACTTGGATCATAATATACTAACCACATGAATCTTGTATGTGTCTTGGGCATACAAGATCCAACAGGCTTGATGGATATCAGAATGGATATACCATGTACAAAGCCTTAAAAACCATCTGTGATGGAGGAAAAGAGATTCAAAACCTCAAGAAACAAAACTTGAAAAGGCAGTTAGAACTGTTTCAATATTTGTCTGGTGAAACAGTAAACCAGATGATGAACAGATTTGTTCAGCTCACAACTGAGATGTCAACAGCTGGCATCAAGCCTGATCTTGAAGATCTAAATCTCAGACTACTTAATGCTTTACCCTCATCATGAAAACAAACATTAACATTGCTAAACCATACTGAGAAGTTCCCTATGGATTTAGATATGCTTATTGCCAAGATAGAGTCTGTTGAAATTGATGAAAGCTCAAGGAACAATGATAGAGCAGCATCAATGTCACAGTATCAGTTTGTTGCATCTCCTGCAAATTCTGTTGAAAATGCATTCATGACAAAGAGTGAGAATATTCCATAAGAAGAGGGAGACTTATTTGTTGGAGCATGATTCTTCACTAATTCATCATTCACTAGTGTTCCTCCTTATAAAACACAGTCTCATCCTTAATCTCCTCCTAAATCTCAAAGTTCAAATGTTCAAACAGAGACTCCATCAACTAAGTCTACTAAATCTAGCAAAGTTAAAGATGTTATAAACATCCTATTAGAGGATGAAGAATCTAAAACTGCTTTCACTGCATTCATGGCTAGTTTTCAAGCATGTCAAGGTAGCCATTTAACTCAGTTAGACCTTGTTTTGCAGGATTTGTTCGAGATGGATCTTGAAGATGTTGAAGAGATGGATCTAAATTGGCAGATGGTGATGATTGCCTACAGAACACAAAAACACTCATATGTCAACAGGAAGTACAAGCCTAGTGCTAACAAAACTGTTAGTTTTGACAAGTCAAAGTCAAGGTGTTTTAACTACGACAGTTATGGACATTTCTCCAGAGAATGCAAAGCTCCCAGGAATAATGAAGGAAATGCTCAATCAAGTTCTGGCAATCAGAGATTTCAATCAGCACAGAAGACTTTCCAAAAGCCTTATCAAAGTCTTCCTATGCCTGAGCTTAAAGATGAATCAAAATCATCTGAAAAGCCCAAGAAAGCTCTTCTAGTCAGCATTAAAGATGGTTATGATTGGAGCGCATATGCTGAACAATTCA
>BJCO01766262.1:0-13001 GCA_018326465.1 Flaveria floridana | reverse complement strand
CAACACTACCTGCCAACTGGAAACACATGAAAAGTCAGTGTTGCTGAGTGAGTTCTAGTTTTATAATAAACATACTTCGTTTTCATTAAAAACCATTCTTTTCTTTCACGTGATCATACATCATAAGTACACATAGATAATATCTTTATTATCTCTTTGGTTCATTCATTCGTTCATTGTACATCATTATCATTCAGTTCTTATCTAGATCCCGTCAGGGTTTACCCACTTCATGGCACACAGCCACGATTACTGTGGTCGAATGACAAGGATCCCGTTTCGTTTATTCGTTATGACATTTCGTTCGTGAACATACATCATACATATATACAGATAATATTAATTATTATCTTCGTCATTCGTTCATTCATCCATTCGTTCATTACATCTTTACTTGCACATTGGATATCTTTTGTACCAATACCATATGCTATACCCCAATCAGTCTTAGCTACTGGGCCGAAGTCATTAAATAAACAGCAAGTGTATGCCACAGTACTAGAGGTAAGCGGTAGAGGCACCATACGTATGGTCAATCACAAAGAAGGATCCTTTTTTCTTATCCAATGCTTGCAAGACTTCTTTCGTTCGTTCATTAATGCATGCACTCATCATCATATTCCTCTTTCATTCATTCATCAATACATGCACTCATCATCATGTTCCTCTTTCATTATCTTTCACTTTACGTCACATAATACTTAGTTTATTCGTTATCATAATACGTAAAGTCATGGGAAGATATACATACATTATCATAAGGAACACACACATATCATTCATACATCATCATGCAAGGCGTCATACACACATATCATGCCTTATGCATAAACATGCAACATCATTATCATGCCCAACATAACCTCGAAGGCCTCAACAGTCCTATTTGGGCGACTGAGCATCCTTCAGTCGCATGGTCTCCATGCGACTGAACATTATACGATTGGACTCCTATGCGACTGGACTCTCAGTCGTGCGAATAAACCTGTGCGACTGAGCACATATGCGACTGGGCTCTCAGTCGTATGACCTGTCATGAGACTAAACCTCCAGTCGTACGATTGAGCCTCAGTCGTGCGAATGAACCTCAGTCGTCCCTCAGTCGTGCGATTGGCCCTCCAGTCGCCTAGCCCTAACTGAACAGCGACTGGAGTTCATCTCGAACTGCAGCCGTGACATACGGCCTTCAAACCCTCCTAAACTCATTCCAAGCCCGAATTAACTCTCCTAAACCTTAGGGAATCATTCTAAGACATCATACAAACTCATACAAGTCCAAAATCGTACTTTAAACATACTACACATGATTACACCCAAATGGGTCAAACATACACTTTTCAAAAACGGGTTTATATGTGTTCCAGCCCCAAATTCGTTTGAAAACAAGTAAATGAGGGGTCCTAGAACTCACACAAACAAGAATAAGATGAAGAGCTCCGTTAGGACTAGTTGCTCGACGAGTTTCAAGCCCGAATCACCACTTTTCTCTCTTTTTCTCTTCTTTCTCTCTTCTCTCCTTTCTGACTGAGTTTGCAAGTGTGGGGAGAGGGTAAGAGCTGCCCTCTCCCTTAAATACCACCGTCCAGTCGCCCGAACTCCAGTCGTGTGGGCACTTCACTCGCCTGAGCTTCATGCGATTGGACCTTCAGTCGTACCATTGTCATGCGTATGAAGCTCTAGTCGTGCGACTCCATGCGTATGAAGCTCCAGTCGCCTGATTTCCATACGTCTAGGCCTCCAGTCGCATGACACTTCAGAAAGATATTTTCGGGTGTTACAAGAACATTACATTCTTATCCTTTAATGTAAAGATCTGTTATCAGAATAAGAAGGGACTGGGATCTACATAGATAGCTCCTCCACACACTCTAATAACTGTAATACCTCCAAGGTGTGGAACTTGTCAAGATGAGCTTTTCCTCATAGACCCTATTCAAGAAAAGGATGAAGATAAAGAGGAGATAATGAAGGATGGATCTGAGATGAGTGAAGAAGATCATGCTAGGAAGGGTAACTATTCTCCTTAGGAGAGGAAAGAACTAGAGATGACAAAGTCTAAAATGAAAAACTTGATCAAAGTAGCCAAGAGAAAGTCAATGAAGGCTCAAGAGATCAAGGACACCTTCAACTCCAAGCAGAAAAAAGTTTTGATCTCTGCAAGATTTGAAGTGGTGAAGATTGAATGCTTAACTATGGACTTTAGCACCTGAGTCCTAATTCATGTCTAACTCATCCCTATGAAAAAAAAGGCTGATCAAATGTGCACCACTACTGCACAACCTGAACCATCCAGTTCCAAAAGCAAGCCTCACCCTACATCATCTGTGAAGCTGAAGATGGAAGTGGAAAGCGATCAAGCTTAGCCTTCTACTCAAAAGAATACTCTCAGAAAGAAGCCAAATAGTTGTGTTATGTGTGGTGGCAATTCTTATTTTGCTAACGATTGTATCTATAATCCAAAAATTACTATCCACATGAATAAGAAGAAAACTTATGAGAAAAAGAAGAAGACATCTTCAGAAGGAAACTCTCTTCCGGAAGCTCCAAAGTGAAGAAGAAGACAAGTAAAAACTTGCCTTCGAAAGAAAATTTGGTCTCAAACGAAAGTAATGTTTCCGAAGCACTGAAGTCTGCTGCAATGGATGCAAGATCTTCCAAAGGTACAGTCTCCAAAACGTCCTAAGTCATCAAAACTATTAAAGTATTAAAGGTCAAGTCTAATCTTCCAAAGATGGTGTGGAGATAAAGGAAGAACATATGACTGAAAGTTCTTTATCAACAACATCTAGTGATCCTCAAAGCTTGAATATAGAATCAATTACTATTGTATTGTCTTCATTTCACTTTAAAAAGGCCAAGACTAGAAAGGCTTGGGTTTCCATATGTAAGTAATCATCTTTTTTTATGCAGGAACATCTAAAGACCAAAGGAAATATATGGATCATTGATAGTGGCTGTTCTAGGCACATGACAGACAATGGCTCTTTGCTTTAAAATTTTAAGAAAATTTATAGACGACCAGTTGAGAAAATTCATGGGATGGTAGGCGGGAGGTGGTGTTGATGGTGGAGGGTGGTCTAACGGACTTGAAGTGGCGTGAGAGGGTTGGGTGGTGGCTGTGGAGTGCTGATAAATAATTATTGAGGGTGGAGTAGGTGTTCTAACAAGCTATGTTGGGGTTGGCGAGAGCTGGGTGGGGGCTATAGAATGCTATGTTAAGGTTGTACATAGTTGTTGATAAAAGGCTCCTTATGTTGCTATTATTAGGAATGCTAAGGTGATTGACCATGATAGCCCCCGTCAACAACCACTGAGTCGGGCATAAACGCGCTATTAGTAGCTATTCTGACCTTATCCCTCGATAGTGAACTGATAAGAGGTGGTGTATGTAAGGTCATTGGAGGTGATGGGAACTAGTGATGGGGTGGGTGGTGATGTTGTGGAAGTAGCATGAAGAGCCGTGTCAGAATTTTGATTTTCTTCGACTGTTTCCTTAAGAAGGGGTATAGTTTATGGAAGAGTAGTGTCCCCATCTGTTGTTCTTTAAGGTCTGATACAATTGTAATACAAGTCGTTGATTTAATACTAGAGAGCTTAAATCCATAAGTTGACCTGATAGAACCCTTAATGATGACATTAAGAAATATTGTTTGGAAAAGAATCTAGCTTTGTGTTGTTGAATTGGTGTCCTAGATAAAGAGCTCCAGAATTATGATTATCCTGAAAGATATTCTCGTGTGCTGCCCATGCTTGTGTCATTGTTGAGTCTAGTTTAACGATTGTATGAAGTAAATCGTTAGAGATCGTACTATAAATCCATTGTAGCATGATTGTAGCAATACGAATCAAATCAAATCATCATTGTTCTTTTCTAGTTCTTTGTCATTAGAGGAAGAATCTTGAAACACTCAATAGTGGATAAAGTTGTGGATATTTGTAATGGTGATAATGGAATGTAATTTATCCATAGTGTCAGAGAGGACCAAATAACATGGATATAGAGAGTGGAGATGAGTTTTTTTTGAACGGCTGTTTAGTGGTTAGTATCATCAAGTTAGTAATATTCGCCAATGCCAAGGTTTAGAGAAACCGTCAACTAGAAGTGACGATTACATTTCATTATGCTAGGGTTTAGATAAGATGGAAGGTTGGTTTAGAGAAGCCGTCAACTAGAAGTGACGATTAAAAATGGCCAGCGCTTATGCTAGGGTTATCAGAGAGAGCTCAAATACCAATATTGAGTTCAAAATTATATGCCTCTTTATTTAGTATTCCGCTATAAATAATTACATGAGATCTCTAATGGTTCTAATAGCGATTTGTGTTAGAAAAACTCTAGATTTATGTAAGACGACCCTATCTTACATTTTAACAAACCACATAAGATATTTAATCTAATTTAATCAAGAAAACAATAAAACTAATTTATCTTTTTAAAGTTTGGGTGGACATTTAGCACTATTCTATACCTTCTAGTTTTAACTTTACCGTTTCCCTCTACTATTAATTAAATATGTTAACTACTAATAATATCATTTAACTCTTTTTAAGATTAAATAGTTTTTTAAATAAATTAAAAAAGGAAACTACTTATAAATATAATTTCTAAAGAAACAACTCTTTATAAAAATGTGAAATATTTAAAATTGGTGTTATTAAAATATAATTTTTTCTAAAACTAAAATAATTAAAATTCAGAGTTAGAGTAAAGAAATTTTTAAAAATGACATTTGATTAAAACGGATTGTTTTGAAGCAAAATATTTAAATTTTGTATTACATAACAAAAAAAAAGTTTAAAAACAAAAGTTAAAAAGAATAATATCATTATTTTATTACTTATAATTCTTACAGAATTTAAAACATATTTTATCTTAAAATATTGTTTTATACTTAATAAATTATCATTACTATCTATTTAATATTTTATTTATTTAAATTATGTAGTACATGGTGTACTAAACTAGTAAAAAATAAAAGGAATCCCAAACGTCCACTATTCCTGATCCATTTCAAAATGCTACTTTCCTCCTTTTATCCCATGCGTTAAACTGTCATGACTCACCTTAAACTTTAGCTTCTACCACCACCAAAATAAAGGTTTAGGTCCTCGATCGGAATGTTGAATGAAGGCGAAGAAGATTGTTTCAAAATTTTTAACCAGTTCAAGATGTTAAATCATTAGCAGCTTTACATTTTTTGAAAGAAATTCCTAGATCATTGTTCACAAAGTGGATTGCGATATTTGGTTGTCATTTAAAGAAGAGGCTGTGTTTATCCATCGGAGAAAAGGGTAGTGTTGTTAACAACTCAAGCCAGGTAGACTCAGACTCAGATCATCTATCTTAATGAGCTGAGTTGCCAAGCTCTAACTCGACTTGTACAAAGCTCGAGCAAACTCATTTATTTTTAAAGTTTATTATTTTTACACATATTGATATACACACATGTTGGGTTAATCTTGATTGGATTAAGTCGGGTCAAGTCGGGTCACGGGTCTAATATTTAAGTCATGTGTTATTTAAATTATGTAGCAAGCTTTCATTTTGAATTAGTCTATGTAGTGGAGTAGTGTAGTTAAGTAGTGATCTATTTTATAGGAGTAGTGACCCATGTTTGCATTATGTTTAGTCTATTTATATGTATGGATTGCAAGTAATGAATGCAAGATAGTTTTATGAGTGTGTAATCTTGGGCCTGAAACCAACAACACAAACGCATACACACACATATTTGTATTCACATCACATAGAAGAGCAAAAATAATACTTTTAACAAATAAATAATAGAAATTGATGGACAACAAAAGTTATAACTAAAGTTCAATGCATAACCAAGTTGTAATAATTAACATTTCAGCATTAATATCGTTAAAATAGTAAAAGAAACTATAATTCTCTAAAATAGCAGGTGTCTTAATATGTTAAGTTTAAATCGTTTGAATTTCAAAAAATTAATTGACCATGGAAACATTAAAAAACTAAAAAGTATCTAGACTGATAACTTATTGCGTCTAATTGCAAAGAAAAGCATTAAAAAACTAAAAGTTTAGGTTTTATGAGGAAAAGCCAGCTATCCGACTTGGCCTTGACTTGGTTTGTTTACAAACCGACCTAAGCCAACTTGGCTCGTTTACAAACAAATCGATACCCTAAGAGCTGCAAGCTTTATGAAATCTAATTCTCCAACTACTAAAATGAAAAGTGTAGTGGGTTATATATTTATTTGTGTCTGACGCTGATTCGGGTAGAAAAGTGATTAAAAAGGGTTTATGATTTTTTCAAACATAGAGCGCATAGGTGACTATAGAAATTAGATATTATACGATATTAGTTAATTATTATTTTTTTACAAATATTTAAAGGATGCTGCCAAACAAAACTTGATAGCCACCATGATTAAATATCTAAATACTTTATAGAGGATATATACATTCAACAGAGGATGATATGTTTAGCTACATCATACTTAAATTATCTATTTAATTTATATCCCTCACATTTTCAATAGGATTGGTCATCGATAAAACTAAATTCTAGGTAAAACTTGAACTTGAATTTTGACTATCAGCGAATCAAAACTGATTTTGATAGGATTGACCGTTGATTATATCTTGAAACATGGATCAAAACATGAAACTCTAATCATGTTTATTCAATCATAAATATAAACTAAACATCAAAACAATTAAATCTTACTTGTGGGAATTGAGATTTTTGATGAAGATGATGAAGCCTTGATCGTGAGATTCGTTTCCGTTATGATGTCTAGAGGGATTGATGGATAATCTTGAGAATATATGATTATTGGTGTGTTTTGGTTATCTCTCTACTCCTCTATTTATAACATCTAAGGGGAAACCTTAATTATAATTATAGGATATTTCCATCAAATAACTCCCTCATACGATTAGGGACTAATTATGTCATTTGGTAAAACTAATTTAAATGATCCATAGGCCACATATTACGAGTTATTTCTAAGAATCTCTCACTTGGCCGAGTGATCATTTTGATGAGTATACATAAGTTTGGACAAGTTAAACACTCATCAAATTTCATATTAAAACTTATAGTAAATAGTTACAGTCATTCAAATTTAATGTTAATCCCAGACCCCCAACAGTCATACTAAAGTCTCAATATAAAACATTAAATATAAAATCAAAATGACTTAAATAAACCCTTAATATGCAGTAATTATCTGCACAAATTTGTTTATAGATTATTAAGTGCGCATATAAGGTATAATAGACAAACTAAATATTTGAGGAAATCATATTAATCATTAATGCACACTTGATATGCTATTATATAAGGTCTCCAGTAAAGTTTATCCTTGTTATGAGTTCTTGGAAAGTTTTGGGTAGTAGACCTTTAGCCATCGGATCCGCAAGCAAATCTCTTGTGCTAATGTTCTCGATACAAAGATTATTTTCCTCTACTCATTCTCGTACGAACAAATATTTTGTATCGAGATATAAAACATATCCACTCTAACTATTACTATTCGAGAAACTGGCGGCAGCTGAGTTGTCACAGTAAATCTTCAACGGTCGTGATATGAAGTTAACAATTTTGAGTCCGGTAATAAGATTTCTTAACAACATCCCATGGCAAGTTCCATTATAAACCGTAACGTATTTTGCCATCATTGTTGAGGTTGTTGTCAACTGTTGCTTATGACTCCTCCATGAAATAGGTCCGCCTGCTAACATAAAGATATACCCTGATGTTGATTTCTTATCATCTTTGCATTTAGCAAATTTAGAATCAGAATATCCCACCACTTCTAAGTTATTAGTTCTTCTATATGTCAACTTATACTCTTTTGTCCCTTGAAGATATCGCAGTACTTTCTTTGCTGCTTTCCAATGATCTAGGCCAGGATTAGATTAATATCGGCCTAGCATTCCAGCAATATATGCAATATCAGGATGAGTATAGACTTGAGCATACATTAAACTTCCTAGTACTGAAGCATAAGGTATCAATTTCATCTGCTCCTTTTCATCCTCTGTTTTCAAATATTGAAATGAACCAAAAACGTCTCCTTTAACTATTGGAGCAACTGAGGGAGAGCAATGTTACATATTATAACGTGTAAGGACACGTTCAATATACGCCTTCTGAGACAATGCTAATATCCCATTGGCTCGATCTCGGTGTATTTCGATGCCTATTACATAATAAGCTTCTCCAAGATCTTTCATGTCAAAATTACCCGAAAGTAATCGCTTTGACTCATGTAACAAATCTAAACTATTACTTGCCAATAGAATGTCATCTACATAAAGGACAAGTATAGCAAAATTACTCCTGCTCATTTTGAGGTAGGTGTATTGATCCACTTAATTTTTGATGAAACCTTGTTTCTTCATGACTTCATTAAATTTTAAATACCAATGACATGATGCTTGTTTTAACCTATATATGGATTGCTTTAGCTTATAAACTAAGTGTTCTTTACCTATAGGTTTGAAACCTTCAGGTTGGTTCATGAACACATCCTCATGTAAGTACCCATTAAGGAAAGCGGTTTTAAGGTCCATTTGATGTAACTCTAAATCAAAATGAGCAACTAAGGCCATATCGATCCTTAAGGAATCCTTTCATGATACAGGTGCAAAGGTTTCCTGATAATCAATTCCCTCCTTTTGAGTATAGCCTTTAGCAACCAATCGTGCTTTATGACGTTCAATATTACCATTCGGGTCTAATTTGTTTTTGAAAACCCATTTACATCATACGGGTTTAACACCCTTAGGTAATTCAACCAATTCCCAAACGTCATTCTTATACATGGAATCAAGCTCATCGATCATAGCTTTATACCATTCAGACAATTGATCACTACTAATGGCTTCATTATATGAGGTTGTATCATTACAATTTCCTAAATCTAGATCAACTTCATTAAGGTAGGTTACATAATCATCAAAATTAGTAGGCCTTCTAGACCAAGATGACCTCCTTAGCTGATTTTCGGGTTTCGCAATTTCAATTTTCATATGAGGGACTTGCTCTTGTGGATTTGATGGTGCTTTATTTACAGGAATGTTTGGAGCAACATGAATTTTTAAGGAAACTTGAGATAATGGTGTAGTGTTTTGTAATGGTGCAGTGTTAAGTACAAGAGGTGTAGTAGGAGGTAAGTGTAGACAGCCCACCCCCCCTCCTCTTGCACTTCTTATAAGTCAATGTCTTGACTTTCACTGCTCCAACTAACCTTAGAATTCTCTAAAAACACAACATGACGAGTTTCCATGATACGAGTAATATAAGAAACACAATAAAATCTATACCCTTTTGAATTATCATGATATCCTATGAAGAAACAACTGACTGTCTTCATGTCAAGTTTTCTTTGTTGAGGATTATAAAGCTTAGCTTCAACTAGACAACCCCATACTTTCATATACCTTAAGCTAGGTTTTCTTCCTGTCCAAATTTCAAATGGAGTTTTAGGGACAGACTTAGAAGGAACTCTATTTATTATATGAACAGTTGTCTTTAATGCCTCTGTCCATAAAAATTCAGGTAAAAAGGAGTTCGCTAATATACTTCTAACCATGTCCATTAGGGTATGATTTCTTCTTCCAGCTACACCGTTCTGCTGAGGAGTACCCGCATGGTAAATTGGTTTACAATTCTGTGTTCTTTACAAAAGTCAAAGAAAGGACCGGGAGCTTGACCAATATCAGTATGTTTACCATAATACTCACCACCTCTATCTGATCTCAGTACCTTTATTTTACGATTAAGTTGATTTTCAACTTCAGCCTTAAAGGTTTTAAACATGTTAAGTGATTCAGGTTTATCCTTAATTAAGTACAAATACATGTAGTGCGAGTGATCATCTACAAAAGTGATAAATGATTTATGTCCTGATATTCCAATAGGATAAGGTCCACTAATATCAGTGTGTATGAGTTCCAGTAAACCAGAACCCCTGATGGCACCTTTTTTAGATCCATTAGCCATTTTACCTTTAAGGTATTTAACACATGTTTCAAAATCAGAGAAATCAAGATTTGGTAATACTTCATCTTTCACGAGTCTTAACATGCGATCTCGTGAGATGTGGCCTAAACGTTGATGCCACAACATGGATTATGTTTCCAAATCTCGTTTTCATTTGTTAATGTTCTCATTTACATTATATGACAACAATGATTTTTAAAATTGATCATCAAGTTCTAACTTATAGAGATTTCCATCCAGATAACCACAACCATAGATATGAGAGTTTAAAGTAATAGTGACTTTGCCACGACCATGCAAAACTTCATAACCATCATTGTCTAACTTTGGTACAGATACCAAGTTCCGAGTAATCCTCGGTACATATAAGGTATCATAAAGTTTATTACAATGACCAGTTTTCATTATTAATTGCATGGTTCCTACGGCTTCAACGTTATGTTCATCACCATCTCCCACCTTAATTGTCCTTTGGTTTCTTTCCAGCTTCCGGATAGTAAGGAATCCCTATGTTGAGTTAGTAACATGAACCATAGAACCACAATCAATCCACCATGTGTTAATTGGAATGTTAACATTAAAGGACTGAAATATCATAAATAGATGGTTACCTTTCTTAGCCAGCCACTCCTTAAACTTAGGGCAATCTCGTTGGGTGTGTCCCTTATTGTGACAGAATTTGCAACGAGATTGTCCGAAGGAGGCATTTGAGCTGGAAACTGCACTTGTACCTTCCTTATAGACTTTGGATCTTTCTCCTTTGAAGTTTCCTTTCCTCTTTAATGGTTTAAGGGTGGTAACATGAACAACATCAGGCTTTTCTAGCTTTAGGTGTTCGTCCTCCTGCACTAGCATTGCTATCAACTCACACATTGACCACTTTTCCTTTTGGTTGTTATAGTTGATCTTAAAAGCATCAAAGCGTCAAGGAAGAAAATTCATAATGAAGTGTACTAGAAAGCCATCACTGATCTCCATGTCTAAGCTCTTGAGTTTATGAGCCATGTCGTTCATCATCATTATGTGTTCACGCACATTATTAAACCCAACATACTTTGTAGTAAGGATATTCAGAATCAGAGTCCTCGCATGTGTTTTAGAAGATCCTTTAAATTGTTCCTCCACTGAGTTCTGATAAGTTTTGGCATTATCTAAATCAGGTATTACTCCCCTGATTGCAACAGATATTAACTTCTTAATTACCATTAGAGACATACTGTTAAACCTCTCCCACTTTTCATACTCTTGTTTTTAATCTGCAGTACTTTCAGCAGTAAGAGCAGCAAGAGCGTCATGTCTCAAGGCATAATCAAGATATAACATGCCAAGAGTAAGTTTAACAGAATCCCTCCAAGAGACGAAGTTTGCCCCAATTAAAACTTCAATTCCAAAGTTAGGAGTGATAGTGGATGCTAAATTGATACGAGTAGTAGAAGAGTTAAAGTGAGCTAAGTTATAGGGTAATAAAAAAATAAAGCAGACGTAATTAATACGTTGAAGTAAAACCTATTATAACACTAAAATAATAGGCTAATAGTAAAGTTCTAGATGCATGAATATTGGCTTCGTGTTGGCTTTAACCAAAATCCAAATGTTATGAACAAATTAAAGTAACGTTCTACTTGCACGATGGCTTTCGTTGGCTATGACCAAAAGTGCAAGTGTTATGAATAAATTAAATTAAGGTTCTAAATTAACGTTAGCTTCACGGTAGCTATGACTAGCATCCAAGTATTATGAACATAATTAAAGTAAGGCATATAAATAGGACACATTACCTTTGGGCAGAAGTGTAACATCTATATTAATTGTCAACATTCATCATGTGAATTATTAAACAACTAGCGTTTGGGTTTATCATTTGACGACACACATAGTTATATAATTATATAAAATGGTAACGCTAAACTTTAATGTCAAACCAAATGATATACCGTTGGGATTAATCACTTCATCTTTAATTAAAGTTACCATTTTCTTTTTCTATGTTCAAATATATTTTAAGACATATGCTTTTTGCAAGATTGATTTTATTTGTAAATATGAAACATAAGTACGTACATTATATGTTTCTACAAATAAAAATTGTTACTGAAAAAAAAAATTGCAAGTTTGAAGTAATTTGCAATATGAAATTTGATTGTGATTCATCAATCACTAACTTTAAATCCTAATGACTTATTAATTTATAATTAATACATTATATGCTAAAAAAAATTAACAACAATTAAATGAAAGGAAATAACAAATATTTACAACCAACGTACTAATGGCAAAAATTAAACTTCCAATCAATTTATTTAAATATCCACAATTTTGTTAAAAATTAATAGCAGCCATATTTTAAGGATTAATTTTATAAAAAAAAACTAATTGATCCGTGTAATCAATTTTGAGAACAATTATAAATCTCTTATTTAAAAGATTTTTGCAAAATAATATCAATTTAATTAAGGAAGCAAAATAATTGTCAATTCCATAAAATAACAGAATCGTAAAGATTGTTTTGATTATCTTTTAAAACAAGTAAATTGCAATGAATCACAGTAAATTCTCCTTCCAGGTTATGAACTTTTCACACAAACTAGTTGTATTCCAACCGCCGCTTTGCGGCGGGATTAAATCTGTTTTGACATTTTTGAAAGCCCAGAAATAACAGTTTGTTGTGGCTGAAAACGACGGTTATCTAAGCGACCACAATAAACACCAATTCTATAATTTCATCATACATGTGAAACAAAAATAAAGCTAACATTACCCGCATAAAATAAAAAATACATACAAATAAATTAGCACGATCAACATAACAGCAAAACAACACAGATCACCAACGACAATCAGTTAGAGTTCACAGAGACTCAGAAAAGAGACATCGTTGTGGCTACACCTAAGAAGAATGCCACGCCCAAACAACGAAGACCTGGACTTCCTTAGCATCACAGTCTCAAGAATCCGTCAAAAATGAGCAGCCACTCGACATAATCAACTCCGTAACATTTGAACAACAATATAGCCTGTT
>BJCO01766241.1:0-11336 GCA_018326465.1 Flaveria floridana | reverse complement strand
AACTACTGATGTGGTTATAACTCCTGATGCCTATTTCTAACAAATAAGTACTGAAGAACAAATTTGTCCAAAACTACTGATGTGTAATCTTGCACATAAGTACTGAAGACAATATTTGTTTACAAGTTCTGAAGAATAATTTATTTCAAAAGATCTACTGAACAATTGTTCAGAAGAGCTAAGGAATAAATTTTCAAAAGAACTGATGACTAATGAAACGTCTGAAAATCAGACAAAGTCTGATGAGTAAATGTTGAGGTCAGAATGAAACAACTAAAGCCTATGAATTGATGACAACAGCTGACGAGTAAATTTACTCTTCAGCTGATTCAAACAACTGCTGTTTCATTTCAAAACAACTGAAGCCAAAACCACGTCTTCAGTAGTTTTCAACTACTAATGACTAACAACACGTCTTCAGTCATTTACAACCTCTGAAGGTTAAAACCATGTCTTCAGTAGTTCTCAACTACTGATGATTAACACCAAGTCTTCAGTCGTTTATAACCTCTGAAGGTTAAAACCATGTCTTCAGTCATTTCAAACACCTGATGACTAACACCAAAACCTTCAGTCGTTTTCCATCAGCCGTTTCATAACCATACCCTATAAATACCAAACCCTGACTTTAGAGTTTTTCATTCTCACAACCCTACTATTCAAAAACTCTAAACTTCCCTCCTACATTAATGGTGACCATGCAACTCAAACCACACCATAACTGTGTAGCTTACCTCACCAAATCAGCTTTATGGAACAAGTCCGATGACGCCATCGATCTGATGGTTGAATCCCCATACCACACGGCCTTTCTTTTGAATCCAACCATCTACGCCGAATCCCTACAACAATTCTGGACAAACGTACCCTCACAACTGGTGAGAATAATGCCAAGGTCACTCTCCAGTCGTCTGTCAATCAAAAGAAGGTGGTCGTCACTTCTGACATTATTCGACAAACCCTAAATCTGAATGATGCCACCTTCATCACTGAATATCCTAAGGGCACAACCGACTTATCTTTCGCCCATCATGGATACGAAGGTGACCTAAGTGCTACCACAATCCTGAAGAAGCACTTCCATGACCCTGAACGCCTAATCTTTCACATGGTCAATGTCTGTCTTGCCCCCAAGTCCTCCTCATGGGATCAAATGTCTTCAAGGTGGTAGCAGGTATTCTATTCTATCCTTGAACAACAAAATCTAAATTTTTTTGAAAATTATCTTTTTAGAACTAAAAGATATGGCTTTGAAACCTGTAGCTAACAGATGGATATTATATCCAAGGTTTCTTATGGCCATTATTGAAAATCAATTGAAAGCTGAGGGCCTTGTTGGCCTAGTAGTCCCTACTGTGGCAGTTTTGCCTGAAGTATACTCTAGGCACAACACAAACACACAATTGAAAGAGGCTGCCAAGCTGCTAATACTCAAGCAGCGGGAACCCACAGCCTCATCCTCCAAATCCAAAGTCCCCTCCAAGTCAAAATCTAAAAAGCCCAAAAATGCTACTCGGGGAGTTGAATCCCCTGAGGATGCCCCTGCACCTCCAAGGCAGGAAGTAACTACTGGTAGTAATCCCCTAGTAGTTACACCGACTCTCCCAGCCATAACCGCTCAGGTATCCTCTCAACAGGATCCTGAAACCCCCACTTCTAGGGTAGCCACATTACTAGAACCTCTCTCACTTGAGAAGGTTGCCATTGAAGAGCACTATTCTCCCCTGGTGCAATCTATTTCACACCTATCTCCTACTACAACCACCCCACAAAGTCCAACATTTATAATTGCAGAAGTGCTGACTCAGCTTAACACTCCACCCTCTCCCCAGGAACCTATTCCAACTGGGAAAACCTCAACCATTGAGGGGGAGGATTATAGTGTTGCTGAGAACCCACATCATAGGGATTACAAAGTTCTATCTCCCTGTGTAGAGGAGGAGATAAGAACATCTGGTGAGGCTGCCACTTCTCCTGCTTCAGCACATGAACAGGCTGAAGTTGGTATCATCTCTAAGACCTCACCAGAGGCAACTGCCGATGAAGGACATCATCCTGAGGCAGGAAGTCCCCAGTTCCAAGACAAAGGGGCACATGTGAATACAAATCTACACTCAGCACATATTCATCCTGATATAATCAGGAGGTCAGATGATTCAGCAAAAACTGATGATGACCTGGGCTTTTTCTATGATGTTCTAGCCCATAACACCATTCTTGAGGCTGAGGTAAGCAGACTACAAGAACGGCTTGCCAAAATGTCTCAAGAATCAAGACCATCTGCCCATATTCACCCACAGATGGCACCTTCTTCTGAAGGTCTTCCATACACTGAGCCACTCCCAACTACTCAGCCACCAGCCTCTGCTTCTGGCACCATTTCTCAGGGACAGAACCCCTCTGAACAAATGATTGCTATCTTTAAATCTTCCCTGCCTCTCATCACTCCTATCATCACTGATATTATGCATCAAGCCCTTGATGAGAGGCTTTCCTCAAATCTACAAACCCTGGTTGATGATGCAGTTACTATGAAACTTTCTGACATTAAAACCCCTGAATCCAATGCAACCAAAAAGGGGGAGTCTAAGTCAGTGAAAGTAATCAAAAGGAAGAGAGTTGAAGAGGAGAAGGAGAAAGAAAAGGAGAAGGAGATAGAGAAGGAGAAGGAAAAAGAAAAGGAGATGGAGAAGGAGAAAGAAAAAGAAAAAGACTTTCATGTCACATACAAGAAGAGGAAGGGTGAAAGTGAGAAAACTCCTCTTGAGAAAAAGTTAGCAGACCTGGTCAAAGAAGCTGATGAGCAACATAGCAGGTCAATGGATAAAATCATTGATCAGCTATTTAGGCAAGGATTTGACACTACTAAACTTGATTCTGAGATCAGGAAGTTGGAGACACAAGAGATTGAATACCGATGGGCTAGCTATAGTGAGAAGGAGAAGGAAATATTAGAAGCTATGCTCAGATTCATTTCAAAGTATTTGTGAAGGACAATCCTTGAGGTGAAATCATGGTCCAGGGACAGTATTTTGGAGATAACCAACAAAATTTGTTCTTCTGAAGTATTCACAAAGGGATTGATCATAGAAGCCCTGGATGAAGCTGGTGCTGGGAGCAGGACTGATCTAGCAACGTATTCCAAAGCTTCTCTCATAACAAAAATGCTAGAACTGCCTGTACAAACTCCCACACCAAAATAACCAACATCACAACCCACAAAACCAACTCCTTTACCCAAGAAACCAACACAAACTGCCAATGATGCACCCAAGAGGAAAAAAAGGGTGTTGAGGCTTCAAGAAGAAGAAGAAGATGATGATGAGGATGATAGGCTGCCCATTTCAATTATGGTTAAATCAAAAGGGAAGATGCCTGAAGTTTAAAGAATATTGCAAAGAGCCAACCAACAGTGATCACTCCTGCCATCCAGATGCAAACTATCAAAGTAAAACTTGAAGAAGAAGAACTTCACAAACAACATGATGAGCAGCTGTTGAGTATGGTGGACAAAGACTTTCCTCAGACTACATCTATTCAAGCAATGAGGAAACATGCTCAGAGGTTGTATGCTCTCAGATTCACATTTCAATATCAGAAGGAGAGAGTTAAAATTTGGCCTGATCCTAGGGTGAGTCATAGAATTCACAAGAAGAACATTCCAAATAGATACAATGACCAAGTGAAGAAGATTGTAGATGCAGTGATAATGCTGGCCATTGTAGTATCACCCTGGGAAATCCTAGAAGACTTCAAGAGAGCCTACAAAGCTAATCTTCCCCCACACAAGTTACTAGAAAACAAAATGGTTTAAAAGGGGTTAATTTATAAGAGGCTTGAGGAAGTCAGAAGTAATGAGCTCCAGTTGTTGCTTGAGGGTAATCACCCTGATAAATTTGCTTATAGAGAAATAACAACTGTAGAGCTAAGGAGTAGGAAACAGGTCAAATATCTATCAAAGTATTATGGGCCAGAGTTCTTCTTTGAAGGAGGAGCTGAAGAACTCACTGTGGAAGAACAAATTGTCTTCCTAGAGGCCTATGTTAGAGAGTCTTACAGACTCATTGTAGGGAAGTAGGTTTCATGGATGGGGTAACAACTCAATGTCCAATTCCCCAAGACAGAGTTCCTATCCATCCTTTGCCAATCAGATCTACTGAAACCTCTTCCCAGGCCTGTGCTTATGTTGGTCACTTCTGAGCTGATCGAGAAGAAAAAAACATCCTTTTTGCCTAATAAGTGGGACTCAAATAATCTTAAATGTTTTGCCTGCATTGGTTCAGGGGGGTGTTTGTTGGACCAAAAGAACCAATGAGCCAGATCAGAAAAACCTTTAAGTCCCACAGACATCATAACAACTGAAGAAGACTACATCAACTGAAGACAAAAGCTGAAGACTTGTACTGAAGACAAAGTCTGAAGTTATCTACTGAAGACAAAGTCTTAAGTCATCTACTGAAGACAAAGTCTGAAGACAAGTACTGAAGACAGTGTCTGAAGTCATCTACTGAAGACAAAGTCTGAAGTCATCAGTTGAAGACAAAGTCTGAAGATCAAGTCTTCAGAGGTTGTCACAACAGCTGAAGTAGTACTCTTCAGTAGTTGTGATGGTTTTTATTTCAGTAGTTTTCTTTTGTGTTTTCAGTAGTTTGTTTTCAATAGTTTGGTTAATGTAAAACGTCTGAAGAGCTTACTCTTCAGACGTTGTAGTTCCAGTAGTTATAGTATTAGTCTACACTTGGCTTTTATTGTAAGAAGATGTCAGTTGTTGTAGACATCTTCAGTAGTTTTGTTTATTTTCAGTATTTGATGTATAACGGTTAGATGTCACTATCAAGTGACATCAGCTGACGTCATCTTTTCCTATAAAAGGAAAGATGACCTAATTGTAACGTGCCGAAGCTTGTTTTATTGAATATCATTTGTGTTCTTGCTTAAATTTTGTCTAATTCTTATCCTATTCTGCTGCAAATCATAATCTAATTGATAAAACTAGATCTGAGATCCTTTCAGTTCTCGAGGATAGATCTTCGATTTGGCTACCATCAGTTGAAGGTGAAGGAGCATGACATTCCAAAAACAACTTTTCGCACGCGTTATGGACACTATGAGTTTCTAGTTATGTCTTTCGGTTTAACTAACGCGCCAGCTGCTTTTATGGATTTGATGAATCGAGTATGTCGGCCGATGTTAGGTAAATCAGTGATTGTGTTTATCGATGATATCCTGATTTATTCAAGGAGCGAAGAAGAGCATGTCGGTCACATTCAAGAGGTGTTAGAGACAATGAGAAAGGAGAAGTTGTATGCTAAGTTCCCCAAGTGTGCTTTTTGGTTGCGCAAGGTTTAATTTTTAGGTAATGTCGTTAATGCTGAAGGAATCATGGTAGACCCGACAAAGGTTGAGGCGGTGATGCAATGGAAGTCTCCAAAGACGCCATCCGAGATCCGTAGTTTCTTGGGTCCGGCAGGTTATTACAGGAGGTTCATCCAGGACTTTTCTAAGATAGCCTCACCTTTGACCAAATTGACTCGCAAGGATGTGAAGTTCATGTGGGGTCGAGAGTAGGGGCGTGCTTTTAAGGAGTTAAAGACGAGATTAACTCAAGCTCCTGTCTTGACATTACCCGAGGGAAGTGAAGACTTAGTGGTGTATTCAGATGCTTCTTATTCTAGGCTAGGTTGCTTATTGATGCAATGTGGAAGGGTGATAGCATACGCATCCTGACAGTTGAAGACCCACGAAGTCAATTACCCTACACACGATTTGGAGTTAGCAGCTGTGGTTTTCGCGTTGATGATTTGGAGGCACTACTTATATGGTGCAAAGTGCATGATCTTCACCGACCAGAAGAGCTTAAAGTACTTCCTGGAACAGAAGGATCTTAACATGAGGCAGAGAAGCTGGTTAGAGCTTATCAAAGATTATGACTGTGAGATCCACTACCATCCATGTAAGGCCAACGTGGTGGCCGATGCCCTTAGCCAAAAAGAGAGACCCGAGCCAATTCGGGTGAAGGCGTATCAGTTAGTGATGACCTCGGACGTAATGGCTCAAGTGAAGGAATTTTAGAATAAGGCGTTAAAATAAGATCGCCTCAACTCTGAACGAATGAGAGGTCTAGTCGCGGAACTGGGAGAAAACACCCATGGGGTTAGAACCCGCTTTGGACGAATGTGGATCCCTCGTTATGGAGATCTGCGAGGGAGAATTGTGGATGAAGCTCGCAAGACTCGATACTCCATTCATCCTGGTGATACCAAGATGTATCAAGACATGAAGAAGGACTACCGGTGGCCGGGTATGAATTGTGACGTGGTGGAGTATGTGAGTAAGTGCCTTACTTGCTCGTAAGTGAAGGCAGAGCATCAAAAGCCCTACGGGAAGATCCAACCATTGGATATACCCAAGTGGAAGTGGGAGCACATCACCATGGATTTCATTACAAAGTTACCCCGCACGGCAAGGGGGTACGATGCCATCTGGGTGATTGTTGATCGTCCAACCAAGAGTGCACACTTCCTGCCGATCTGCGAGATGTATTCATCCGAGAGACTGGTGGATATGTTCATCAAGGAGATTGTAGCTCGTCATGGTGTGCCGGTGTCTATCGTGTCGGATCGTGACACCCGATTCACATCGAAGTTTTCGAAGAGATTCCAGGACGCGATGGAGACAAGACTATATATTAGCATGGCTTATTATCCTCAGACGGACGGTTAGTCTGAGAGGATGATTCAAACGCTCGAGGATATGCTCCGAGCGTGTGTGATCGATTTTGGAGGAAGTTTGGATGATCACTTACCGTTAGCGGAATTCTTATATAATAATAGTTATCATGCTAGTATTCGCATGCCACCATACGAGATGCTATACGGTAGAAGGTGTAGGACGACCGTATGTTAGGGAGACATTGGGCTGAAGGAGTTGGGAGGTGTCGAAGTGATCGAGGCTATGAATGAGAAGTTAGAAAAGATCAAGGCCTTTATAAAGGTGCGAAAGATAGACAAAAGTCGTATGCTGACAAAAGGCGTAGACTGATAGAATTAAAGGTTGGCGATCGAGTTATGTTGAAGGTCTCACCTTGGAAGGAGATCGTCCGATTCAGGAAGCGAGGTAAGCTAAGCCCGAGATACGTAGGGCCTTTCCGAATCGTCGCACGAGTAGGAGAGGTGGCCTATCAACTTGAATTGCCAGATGAGTTAAGTGGAATTCATCCCACATTCCATGTATCTCATCTGAGAAAGGGTTTAGCTGATGAAGACATGGTTGTACTACTGGAGGATATCAAGGTGGATGAACGGCTCAATTATGTAGAGCAACCAGTGGCGATCATCGATCGAAAGGTGAAGAGGCTAAGGAATAAAGTGGTTCCACTTGTACGAGAGTAGTGGAAGCACAAGAAGGGTTCCAAGTCTACATGGGAGACTAAAGAAAAAATGAGGCAACATTACCCATAACTATTCGAAGGGTGACAAGTTTCGGGGACGAAACCTCTTTAAGGGGGGTAGACTTGTCACACCCGAAACTTTGTTAAAGAGAGAAATAAAAGTATATTTAATAAAAGGAAAAGGAGCACAAGTGAAGGGGGCCAAAGTGTAAAATAGTATAAAAGTCAAATAATATAATATATATGGGTATGGCTACCCATATAAACCTTTTTCATCTGCTTTTTGTTGACAAAAGAAGAAGAAGAGAAAAACCCTGAAGTTTCTCTCGGTTTCAAGAAAAAGGAGTGATTTTCGATCTAGTAAGTAATTCTTTGTATAATTAACTCGGTTTGTTGGGTTTTCCACCTTAGAACCGATTAATATGTGTTTTATGTGTCCAGGTTGTGTGTTCTTGGTTATTTAGGTGTTTAAACCCGTGAACAAACAAGTTTGGGGGAGTTGTGCTCGTTTGATACATCAGGTGAATTCTAGAACCCGTATTTCTACTTGTTTTACAACTCTTGGGGCTGAAAATGTATGTAAAACCATTTTTTTACAAAAGTTATATGAGTAACCGAATGTATCCATGCATGTATGTCGATATGTTATGGTTATTATGTGTTAGTTCATGCTTAAAATAGTAGGATTAAACTTATACTAGGATAACATGATGTTTGGGACTGGAAATAACATAGAAACATGTTCAACAGGTTGCCCATACGTCCAAATAAGGCCTAACCACCTAGAATTTTGCCTTAGAAAGTTTTTAAGTCAGGTCAAACGTTCAAACAGGGCCCAACCGCCCAAACAATGCCCCATACGTCTAGAAAATACTTTAAAATTTCTAAGTAATAGTCCACGCACTTGAACAGTAGACCATGCGTCTAAAACTTAGTCTCAGATGCCTAAGTATAATCCAAACGCCCAAATAGTGCCCATGCGCCGGAAGTGGTTCTGACACCCAAGTATTGAAACACCCAAAATAGTGCCCATACGCCTAAAGAGGCCTCATGCGCCTGCATAGTACCCATGCGCCTAGAACACTTAGACTATTTTCTAAAATTTTAAGAAAAACAGAATCATTAAGGTTTGACCCAAGGTTGACTTAGGGTTTTTAATTGTTATTATATTGCATTATTATAAGGTGTTCGTATGATCATAGTAATTATTATTTTGTGACTTATGTGGTGTGTTTATGATCATAAAAGCAAGTATTATCATTAAAAAGTGAAAGAATAATGATAAAGAGAAGTGGAACCTAATTAAAATAATGAAAGTCTTGCAAGCATATAGGAGGTGCACGACCATGTTGTCATTAGCTCAACTGTGATGCGGGTTAGTTATCCCAAAGGATGCACACAGGGTCAATAAATTGAGATTGACGGACCTTTGTAGCATACCCTAGGTGACTGGGTCAGCCTCGTGTATAGTGATCATAGTCTATTGATAGACCACAGGCCCAGCACCAGTTTTTCGTGCATATAGTTTAGGGTATTGCTAATTGATCCGCATAGATAGTGAAAGATAAAGTTAAAGAGTACGAAATGAACAAAGGTATATAGTAAAGAAAGAAAGAATTACCTTGTTGTATAATTGATGCGTGCTCACGTACAAGAGTAAGGAAAGTATTTTTATAAAAAGAGTATTTTCATATATATACATTAAACAATGTATTTTAATACTTTCAAAACTAGAACTCACTCAGCAACGCTGACTTTTATATATTTTCAGTTAGCAGGTAATTATTGCTGAGGATGGCACGAGGGTGAAGCTACTCGGCGGGAAAAGACTAACATCCATTCTTATGTTAAGATATTGTTGTTTTGTAATGCAATTAAACAATCTTTTGTAGTTTAAAACCCATTGTATTGATTAACAACCATATATATTAATAAAAGAGAATGGCTTTTGCTAACGTAATTCCGTTGATTATCTTATGAAATGTACATTAATATGTATCTATGATGCAATGAATGACCAACAGTGAGGTGTCCGGGAACGGGGCCTTACAAGTTGGTATCAGAGCCATAGTTTAAGTGAATTGGGTAAAATATTTTCAAAACCTAAACTTAAACTGAAAATGGGACAAATGGAGGGAAGCGAGCCCGAGTAGCTACGTGCCATCAGGTATTTCTTTCCTTAAAGATAATCGGTATTATGTGCGTGTGCTGTTTGACTTGGGGTATGAAGAGTAAACTAAGTGGCTAATCACAACTGGCCACTGTAACTAGGGACTTACTATACTTAACATAAACTGACCCATTGCCTTGAATGACCGTGTTAGTGTTTGAATCTTTAACCGTTTAGGGAATGGCTGGATGAAAATCTTCCAACACTTCTAGAGGCAGAGGTCATCCACGTGTGACTAGGAGTAGTGCTAAGGCTCCTGAAATGACTCATGAGAACCCTGAGGTTCATGGTCAGAGTGAGGAGAATGAGAATCATAGCCTGAATGCCTCAGCTAGAGAGGCGATTGCTGACGAAGTACACCAGGTCATGCAGACAGTTTTACCGTCTGTAGTGACCGAAGTCATTAGAGTTGGGAGGAATAAGGAGAGGAAGGAGAAGGAAGATAGGAAGGGATCAACGGGCAAGGGAAGCAAGGGGGAGGATGAACGACTGAAGCTTGAGATCATGTTATCCGATAAGGAGGAGGATGATTTAGTGGGGGTAACGACCAAGGGGTGCAGTTATGGGGCATTCCAGAGGTGCAAACCCCCGACCATCGATGGCAATGGTAATTCTGTTGCCGCTCACCGTTGGGTGAGGGGAACGGACCTTTATAGCATACCCTAGGTGACTGGGTCAGTCTCGTGTACAGTGATCATAGTCTGTTGATAGACCACAGGCCCAGCACTAGTTTTTCGTGCACATAGTTTAGGGTATTGCACATTGGTCCATATAGACAGTGAAAGATAAAGTTAAAGAGTACGAAATGAACAAAGGTATATAGTAAAGAAAGAAAGCATTACCTTGTTGTATAGTTGATGCGTGCTCACGTACAAGAGTAAGGAAAGTATTTTTATAAAAAGAGTATTTTCATATATATACATTACACAATGTATTTTAATGTTGGATTGTTTATGCCCAAGACACATAGGTTATTGATGTGGTTAGTATGTCATGATCCAGGTCGGGTCATACCCAATAACAAGCTTAGCAAACACCAATTAATATTTAATTGATGATATAATCATGCAATTAAATATTTACACCAATTTAGAAAATGGGTTTTCTAAATAAGTTGCATATGAGATTGAACAACTTATAAGGATATTTTGTTCATGAATGTTATTTGAAATGTTGTTTAATTTAGTTAAATAACATTAAATAATAATGGTGTGTATGAGTTATATAATTAAAAGGGTTAATTATATAACTAATAAAAATAACTAGTTTATAAAATTGGAGATTGGTTTTGGGGGAAAACCCCTCTCCTTTGGACTTTCGGCCTCCCCCTTATGGGGAGGGGTCCTTTTGTGTTTTCCAATTAACCATTCTCCAAGAACTAGACATACACTCCACCTCTCATTGTCTCTCATACATGCAAGAACCAAGAACACATTTTTCTCTCAAGTTCTTGAAGATATGAAAGCTGAAAATCGAGATATGCAAAGCTGAAAATCGATTTTCAGCTCACTCTTGGTTCGATTTGGTGTCTAAATCCTAGCAACATGGGTGCTTGCTTGAGGCTTGTGGGTATGGATGCTTGAGGACACCTCTTCTTGGTGTTTTGGCTGTTCATGAACTTCATTTTCTTCATCAAATTCGGTTTTGTGCAGCTCTATCTCATGTTTTCCGCAGCCTACTAAGGTAGTTTGTTTGTGTTGTTTTGGTTGTTATTGTTGTTGATAACTAGTCCATTCACATATATATGATCCTATGATTTTGGGTTTGTTGAAACAA
>BJCO01766204.1:0-12314 GCA_018326465.1 Flaveria floridana | reverse complement strand
ATGACGCGCATTTACGCGTATCATAAATTATGTGTCATTTTTTAAAATTTTCTTAGAAAGGATGACACGCATTTTTGCGTGTCATCTTAATGTGTCATTTTCTAAAATTTTTATAATACTTTCCCCGCTTTATTCCAAAACTTCATTCCAAAACTTCAACTAAAGCCCTACCTCTCCCGCTTCATCCCCCCGCCGATCTTCCCCGCCGGACGCGCCTGCCACCGCCGACCTTCCACCGCCGATAATCAATTGATGTCACCGCGACCTACCATTCGAGTTCCGGTAACCTTTTCAGTTCATCTACGTATTCATGTTTCGTCTTCTTTGTGCTTATATGTGCGCTATTTTCTAGCAGAAGCAGGTTTCGACAACAATATTATCACCATCACCTCTAATCGGTGGTTCACAGGTACTATTTATTCTCCTTTCTTTAGCGATACTACCAGGTGCATTTTGAGCAGATAGTGTGACTCAGATCTTGTTGGGGGTGAAGTCTCGGAGTCTCCACTCTCTGTAAGTGCACATTTCTAGTTTATTGATTTGTGGTAGAACCCTAGAAGAAAGCAAGATTCTTTGATGGGTTTGTTTTTTTAGGTGTAATTTGGTGTTTGTTGGATATGGGTCTTTGTGATTTATGTGTTTTCAAGAACAATTGACCAAATGCTCTGATTAGTAAGAAAGAGGAACTTGATTGGTGTTAAATCTTGTGTCTTATTCTTCAAAAATTACATTAGAACCCTAAAAGGAACTTGATTCATTATTGGGTGTTCGTGCACATTTTAGTTTCTTGAAGTCACATAGAACCCTAGAAGAAAGCAAGAATCTTTGATGGGTTTGTTGTTTAAGGTGTAATTTGTTGTTTATATGATATGGGTTTTTGTGATTCATGTGTTTTCAAGAACAATTGACCAAATGCCCAAATTAATAAGAAAAGGAACTTGATTGGTGTTAAATCTTGTGTTTTTTGTTCTTCATTTCTTGAAATCACATAGAACCCTGAAAGAAAGCAAGATTCTTTGATGGGTTTGTTGTTTTAGGTGTAATTTGTTATTTGTAGGATATAGGTCTTTGTGATTTATTTGTTTTCAAGAACAATTGACCAAAAATGCCCAAATTATCAAGAACAAGGAAGTTGATTCTCTTAAATCTTGTGTTTTTTGTTCTTCAAATTTTCCTTTAGAACCCTAAAAAGATACATAATTTGTTAGTGGGTTTATTGCTTTACTCCCTTTCAGCATCTGGACTTGTTTTTTTTTAGAAATCCTCACCAAATGCTCAAATATTCAAGAAAAGGAACTTATTAGTGAGTGTTTAGTTATTATGTTCTGCTAATTTCAGATTGTGACTAATCTTTAATAATGTGTTTTTCTTCTCAAAATCTCTGTTAAACCCTAGAAGGAAACACACTTTGTTACTGGGTTTATTGTTTTAGTCAATACCAGTTATTATAAGCATCTGGTTCTCTCAAATTCATGGTTTTTAAACATCTTTTCACCAAATGCCCAAATAATCAAGAAAAGGAACTTGATTAATTGTTGTTACTTATCTTATGCTCATTTCATCTTTTGATGGTTTAATTTAACTTAAATACTATGTTTTTGTCAAATTGTCATCAAACAGGAAGCAGCTTTTCAGCATATGTATCTATAGTTTATGCCTTTTTCCAAGAAAATTTCGCCAACTTAAATACTTTGATATTTTGATTCAACTTCTGCTCATTTGACATAAGGAAAAAAGAGGAATTTATGTCATCAATGTGTGTTATGTTCTTCTGTTTCCTGCTCTTTAGCATATGAATCCAAAATTTAAACCGACAGCACAAATAAACAAGAAACAGACTTGATAGTTGATTCTTTGGCTATTTTGTTTTATTCATCTTCTGTGATACTGATTCATATTAAATATATCCTATTCATCATGGGGTATTTTAATTTGCTTATTATATCTTCATTGTATCACATTGATCTGTCATATTCATTAGTCAAACCTAATTACAAAGAAAAAGATGTTAATTCATCACTTGGAATTTGTTTTAACCCCCGTTGTTTATTCAAAGCATTTTGGGCATCTCCTGTCTTTGTTTTTTACGATTCTTCTTTAACTAAAAACAAATAGAAAAGAGAAAGGAACTTAATTTCTCACTTGGGTTTGTTTCATGTATATTTTTCTTATTTTCTCAGATTAATCTCCCACAATTGACAAGAAACCAGTCTTAAATTATCATTAAATATTAATAATTTGATGTTTGTTTCTTCTTGCTCGTTCAAAAGCATCTTGGATGTGTTAATTTGTGTTCTTTCATATCTTTATATGAAATGAGCTTAATTTATTGCTGGTTGTTCTGTTTTCCTTCTTTTCTTTTGCAGCAAAGAAGAATGGAGACAAAACACGTGTGTCTTTTGGCTATAACTCTAATGTTTATGTTCGTTTCAATTGTGGATGCCGACACATCGCCAGTGTTGGTGAAGAAAGTTAAGGGGAAAAAAGTTTGTGATCAGGGTTGGGAATGTAAAGGGTGGTCCGAATACTGTTGCAACCTCACGATATCACAATATTTTGATTATTATCAGTTTGAGAATCTTTTCTCGAAAAGGAATTCACCAGTGGCACACGCTGTCGGTTTCTGGGATTTTAAATCTTTTATCACCGCCTCAGCCATTTACCAGCCCCTAGGATTTGGTACCACAGGCAACAAGACAACACAAATGTTGGAGATTGCTGCTTTTCTTGCTCATGTTGGAAGTCAAACTTCTTGTAAGTTTAAGCTTTCAATGCTTTGTCTTTCGTTCTTTATTCACAATGAGTCTTGAATCTTGATGTAATTTTGTTACTGTAAATGGTTTAGGTGGATATGGTGTGGTGACTGGAGGGCCCACAGCATGGGGATTATGTTACAACAAAGAAATGAGCCCAATGCAAGATTATTGTGATGATAACTACAAATATACTTACCCTTGTGCCCCTGGAGCTTTGTATTTCGGTCGTGGTGCTTTGCCCGTTTATTGGTATGAATCATTTTTTTTTCAATGTTAATTCAAGATTATGTCACTTGTTACAAAATCTAGTAAATAGGGATGTATTTGAGCCACACCAAAGCCTTCTTGGCTCGTGGTAAAGCAACAGTTTATTTTTTTATTTTGCTGTTCTTTTTGCACCACAAAATTGGTTTTTTTATAAAGTGGGAATATAAGCGGGCTGGACGGGTTGGGTAACCGGTCATAATGTGTACTTTTTGGAATGTGTTGGGTTGATCCGGACTACAATTGTTATATTTTTCAACAGAATTTTTAATGTAATGTGATTTTTGGTACTAGTAAAAGTGGGTCAGTTTTGGTTGATCGAAACACTATTTTCCCGAAATTTCTACTTTCTTTTACAAAATAGTTAGTGTGGTAAATATAATTGCATATTTTTTGTTTCAATAGTGTTCTGATTTTTTGAATACAACGATTAAGGATGTGTTAAGCATCAATAATACCACATGAACGACATTAGACCTGTTTCAAGTGTTTCCTTTTAGCTATCTTTTTTTAATTATTTTACCCGTTATAAATAAAACATAACCAGAATTAACCCATTCATAACTAAATAGATCTGAAGTGCCATGTGTTTAAAGTTATATTGTTTTCGTACTAATCTAAACCTTTGAATCAAATGATTCAGGATGTTTTGACCTGTTTAACCTTCTTTTATTTTCTTTTTTCCCAGATTAAAACATAACTCAAACCGTCGTGTTTTTTCAGGAACTTCAACTATGGATACCTCGGCGATTGCTTAAAGGTTGATCTTTTACACCACCCCGAATACCTTGAACAAAACGCCACTTTGGCCTTCCAAGCTGCAATCTTTCAGTGGTTAACTCCATTGAAAAAGGGCCAGCCCTCGGCCCATGACGTCATGGTGGGCAACTGGAAGCCCACTAAGAACGACACAATGTCCAAAAGGATTCCTGGATTCGGAACCACCATGAATATCCTATATGGTGAACGTACTTGTGGAAAAGGTGATATTGATGACATGAACACCATCGTTACACATTACTTGTATTATCTTGACTTGATGGGTGTTGGCCGTGAGCTAGCCGGGCCCCACGAGGTGCTTACGTGTGCTGAACAGAAACCATTTAACCCGTCAACCACTAAAGACTCGGCTTCGAGTTAACCTTGGAGTCAAAGTCAAACACCATGTCAATGTGGCTTGAATCTTGAATGAAATAAAAGGTGCACACTTGGGAATGTTTGTAGGTTATGTGTCCTTTGTTTCTAAATGTTTATTATTTATTGTGGAGATATGTTTTTTGTTTTTAAGTTGGAATTATAAAGACAAATCATATATAAGTTTGTTCAGATTATGTTTCTTGAGTTTGCTTTTGTATTATAAACTTTTTAATAATAAATTTGTATCAAGACATTAGTCTGTTACAGAAAAAATGTAAAACTACTTATTTGTCCATTGGTTTTGTTGGCATATGCAGATTCTAAAGTCCTGCTGATATTTAGAACTACTTTTGATTTTGAGATTGATATAATTATGTTTAAAAATTTTGAGAAAAAATCATAATTACATCCAAAGATATTACCAATTTAGATTTAAATGTCAATTGCCTAGACTAGCTTACTTGGTAGATGTTTTGTTTTTCTAAAATAAAGGTTCTTAGGAGTAGGCCTTTTAGAATTGAGGTCCTTAGGCGAAGGAGGAGTAGGGTAGTGTAGATTTACTTGAATTTTTTTTTTAATAAGTCAAACTGTAATCCTAATAATATGGTTTTATAAAAAACGATTAAAACGTCTAAGCTAAAATCTTATCTAAAATCTCATCTTTAACATTAACATCACTCATGCATTATTGATGGCGTATCTATTAGGAAACTATTCCCACATACAGTGACTAAATGTTGACTTACTAGCATCAATGGTTTGTAGGAAATCATCTCACCTTCATGGTTTATGGTATCCGTCTGTAATCACCTATGGATTATCGAAAGACCATTTAATTTCTCATGTTCCAGATTTTATTTCAAAGTTCTAGTGTGTTCTATCGGTGATTACTTGTGGATTCCGTTCATCAATGATACGAGTCCTTTAAATGTTGGATGGTGAAGAATACAAATTAAGATATAGATTTGTTTAGTGATGTAATGAAACAAGAGATATGATGATGGTATATCCTCAAATTCAAGTAGGGGATCATTAGGTTAAAAAGATCATTATGCGTGAAAAAATTAGGAAGCCATTATGCTTCACCACGTGTCTTAGGGTAGAGCAGTAAAAGCGTCTAAGTAATGAAATAACAAATTCTGGATGCACCATTAAAAAAATTGGGATGCACCATTGAAAAATTAAAAAAAGGCGTTTAAAAATAGGACACATGTTAACGCACCCAATTGAAGTTTTTTTAAAAAAAAATTCTTGTTTTATGAAATATAATAATATTATACTCGATTAGAGATAAATATGTTTTTATTATGGTGTAATTTCTTTAAAAAAATAATAACATATAGAAAAAAAATTACGTTTACAAAATGGTGGAAACATTAAAAAAAATTAACAATTGTGTCTAGCATCATTTATATGCTTTTAGGCTATATGATATTTTCAGCAGTACCCTTATCTAGATTTTAAATGTTTTCCTTTTATTTTTCTTAAAGCTCAAAAACATTTTGACTCAGGAAACATTTCCCCAAACAGCCTAATCATAGAAAGGATTATGCTCAATAATTTGGTATTATAAAACTAGATGATAAACTTAACAAAAACTAACCAGTCAACTTTGTGCTTAGGTGATAAGTTTCTAAAGTCATTGACTTGATTAACAAGCAACAAATATAGCTTATTGCCTGTTGATATTCTAAACTATCATTAATCATAATTGTATAATGATTATATGTAACATGCACGATCTTCCAACTCCACAAACTACCATATCATTTTTTTCATTTTTATAATGCATGAACTAAGCATAATTAGGAATCAAATCATGTATATGTATGTACATGAATATATACACACATGTCTATATGTATGTGTGTATATATATGTTTGTCTTGTCTCTACATATCCCTTAAAAACCATAGTTAACATGAAGATTGTTTTCCTTGTGATCATTGCACTTGTCTCATTATCAACAACAGCAAAGGTTACATATGATGTCACGAGTTTCGGCGCCAAAGGAGATGGCAAGACGGACTCGACAAAGGCGTTTCTCAGCGCTTGGTCAAGCGCGTGTAATTCTACCGAGTCGGTAGTCATTAACGTCCCCACTGGCACGTACCTAATTGCAACTGCCATCACTTTTGCTGGTGAAAGATGCCAGAACAATTCTATAACGATACGCATCTATGGCACCCTGGTCGCGCCTTTTAACTATGACTTGATCGCACACTCTGGTGACTGGATCAAGTTCCATAGGGTTAACAATGTCATCATCTCAGGTGGGACCCTCGATGCCCGAGGTGGTTCTCTCTGGTCCTGTAAAACCTCTGGCAAAAGTTGTCCATCCGGAGCTACGGTATATACTATTGCTTCTACACAACTTACTAAACTACAATCGCGTGTATATGTGTATATAGAAATGAATACTGGTTTGGTGTTTTGCAGACACTGGGAATATACAACTCGAAGAACATTGTTATAAGCGGCTTGAAGTCGGTAAACAGTCAGATGTTTCACATTTTGCTAGATGCATGCGTCAATGCCAAGCTGCAAGGAGTGACCATCACAGCATCTGGTGCTAGCCCTAACACGGATGGCATCCATTTGATATCATCAACGGGTGTCACCATCTTGAGTTCTAAAATCGCCACCGGAGATGATTGTATATCTATAGGTCCAGGCAATAGCAACCTTTGGATAGAGACGGTGACATGTGGCCCTGGTCATGGTATCAGGTATATCGATATACTTAAAACGTGTAGTAAAACTAATATATAGAGACGCGTTATGTAATACTCTTGTTGGTTGCAGCATTGGAAGTCTAGGGTGGGAACTAGACGAACCTGGCGTTCAAAACATAACAGTAACAAAGGCGACGTTTAGAGGGACTCAAAACGGTGTGAGAATAAAGACATGGGCAAGGGCTAGCCACGGGTTTGTAACAAGTGCTGCTTTCCAACATGTGACCATGGTCAACGTTAGTAATCCAATTATCATTGAGCAAAAGTACTGCCCCAACAAAGGCAACTGCCCGAATCAAGCGTCAGGGGTCAGGATCAGAGACGTTGTGTATGAGGACATCCATGGAACATCAGCCACCCAAGTGGCGGTGAAACTGGATTGTAGTCAGGGGACCCCGTGCACTGGAATAAGACTAAAAGATGTTAACCTTAACTATATTCGTGGGGATCAACCAGCAGTGTCCTCTTGCGAGTATGCTGCAGGGGCCGCTTCTGGCATACTTCACCCGACAAGCTGTTTATAGTTAATTAGTTACACTGATGTGTTTGAAGATTTGAGTAATTGGAACTTGTATGCAAGAAAAAGTTGTTGAGATGTAAAATTATTGTATCAAAATCAACAGAAAGAAAACAAATGTCTTCACAGTGAGCAGAAAAGCACTTAAAACAATATTTGACAAAGCAAAAATATATAACAGACCAATCTGAACATAAGCACATAACAATATTCTCAAACCAAAACCAAAATATATATGCCTCGATCAAACGAAAATCTACGGTCATAAAGCAGCTGCAGGAAATCAAGGGCTCACGAATTTGTTTATTTTCTTCTTGATTTTTACATTATACTTCTGGAGCTGTTGGTGCAGGAGCCCTCAACAGTGGTTGAAGAGCTTTCACAACAATGCTCATATTAGGCCTGAACTCAGACTCGTATTGCACACATAAAGCCGCCACCGCCGCCAGCTAGAACAACAAACAGATGTCGTTAGTCAGTTAGTTAGTTGATGATTGTGGTTAATAATAATGACTGTGCCTTTGTAATCATCAAAAAACAATAATAATATTAAAATATTGTTAATAGTTTTGGAAAGAGATAGACCTTTGCAACTGCTTTTGGAGGGTACTCTCCCTTGAGCCTTGGATCAACACATTGTTTAACGTTGTCTTCACTTAGCCTAGGTGTAGCCTATATGTAGAAGAAACAAAAATAAATAATTAAATTTTACTTGATAACATCATTTCTAATCAGGCATGCTCCCTATTTTGTGGGTCCCATCGTCGTGTCTTTTAATAGACTGAGAAGCCACAACATGAGATCGCAAATAACCGTCCGAGGAAAAATGGATCTTTGAACGTTCATATAATTATCAGGAAATATTAAGTCGAGAATTTCAACCCCTTCATGCATCAACAGTTTGATTCCAGGCATGTCTCATCTATAATGGGTCAAAACGTTGGACTTATAAGTCACCCAAGGTGTATTTTTAAAGCCTAAACCTCCTATATCACATTTCAAAGAAAGTATAAATTTTTGCAAACATAAATGCACACTAACTGTTTAAAGTTAGAAAAAAGATTTGACAAAAAGCTTTTAGATCATCCCCACTTGCTCGTATGACAACTACCCATTTTAACTTGTTGCAAGCTCTAAGAAAGATAGATTTAGCCAAGTTTCTTAGTTTTCCCTTCTCTAATTTGTGGAAACCCATTTTTTATTTCACTTCATATCAGCTAAGCGGATCAACTACAAGGACCCACAAAATTCAAGCATCAGAAACAAATATTAAAAAAAAACTCACCCAAGTGACAAGGCTTTGTTGTCCACGTGGCATTGTGTGATCAACAGGTTTCCGACCAGTTAAAAGCTCAAGCAAAACAACCCCAAAGCTATACACATCACTTTTCTGTGTCAGCTGTCCAGTCATTGCATATCTACATAAAATATTTTATTACCTTTATAATAAGTTTCTTCATATAATAAAGCATATGTAATTAATAAGAATACGATGATGCATATACTATCATATGAATATCAATCTTTGAAGGTACAGATAACAGCAGAAGATTCTTATCAGAGAAAAAAAGAAAGCTAGGATTTGTATTAACACAACTAAAAGATGCTGAAAAGATCAAAAATTATAAAACTTCTGCGGTGCAAAACAAAAGGCATCTTCTTTATGGAAAACCCAAAAGAAAAGAACATATGCATGACTCTTTTTCCATTATTCTTTAGTCTTTGGTTAGAGGTGGCAATTTTGACCTGCTTACCTTTAAAATGGGTTGTTATGGATTGCTTTTATCTCAAACGGAATGATAGTTATCTAAAGTGTGTTCCCATTTATAAAATGGGTCAAAGAGGTTTAGCTATTTCTTTTATATATCTAAAACAAGTCAATTAGGTTTAGCTAAGGGATTTAGCCAAAATGTAAACAGGTCAAATGAGTTGAAAGTCATGCAAGGTGAATTCGCTTGTATAAAAAATTTTCTAAATCCCCTGTTAGAAAACTCAAATAATTTTTTAAACATATTTGCATAGTATTCGATGAAGTTACAAAAAATATATGGAAAAGGTATTCGGGCCTGGGGGTTGGTCGAATCCAAGCTGACCTGTTTTGACTTGACCCACCAATATATCTTATCTATAAAATTTCAAACAGGCTCAGCTAAGGAAACAATAACTAAGAAATGAACAAGTCAAGTGGTTTGAAAAAGTCATCCAAATTAATAATGTTCAAAAATCTCCTAAACCCGCTTTACCATTTTAGTGAATCAAATTTAGATATGCATTTTATAAAAAATACAAAAAATAGATTGGAAAAAAGGTACTGCCGGTCGGTCCAACCCAATCTGACCCGTTTTCCCCGCCGAGCCAGTGAGCCACCCATTTTGCAAACTAAATTATTTTTTTCTTTTTTGCAGATTATTATTATAACAAAGGGTTTAGAATCATTACTCTGGTGCATGATAGCCAAAAGTACCCAAAACACGAGTAGAATGCAAACGAGCAGCCATATCAGGAGCTTGATTAGAAAGATTGAAATCTGCAATCTTGGCTCTTAAATCTTCAAATAATAGCACGTTGCTAGACCTAATATCTCTGTGAATTATCGAAGGTTGGACCTTTTCATGTAAATACTCAAGTCCCTTTGCAGCATCAACAGCAATCCTTACTCTTTGCATCCAATCAAGCACGGGACCAGGTTGTGCTCCTTGCACACCCTTCCTGCCTGTGTATATGTAAAGATAAAGAGTAAAGAAATCCATGAAACCAGAAAATATAAAATTAAACAAACATCTCTATACCGTGTAATATGTCATGTAGAGATCCCATGGTTGCAAATTCATAAGCCAAAACACGTGTATTCCCTTCCACACAGTAGCCGCACAGCTCAACAAAATTTTCGTGCTTCAGTTTAGAGACCATGGAAACCTTGAAATGAAAAGAAGACATTTTAATTAAAAAAGGAAAAAGGATCAACAATACTAAAGAACTAAACAGGAACTAAACAGGAACCATAAACATGCTTAAGTTCTAGATTTTATTATAATTTACAACAAATTAACTACTTGCAGAAACATCACTTACCTGAGTCAAAAATTCATTATCTGATTCAGCCTCCGTAGAAACATCAAGCTTTTTCACAGCCACACTTTTACCATTATCTAAATTTGCAAAATAAACCCTTCCATATGAACCTTCACCGATCAGTGCCTTTGATCCAAAATTCTCAGTTTTTTCTTTCAATTCGTCAAGTGAAAGTGCAGGCACTTCAATTGTTGGCACTGCTTTTTGTGTATCAAATTTGGCCGGAGGTGGTACTTTGTCCTTCTGGTGCCCTACATTACATGTAGATAAAACATTAACAACATATTTATAATATATTAATATAGATACAAAAAAAAATGCATATTTGAAGTTGTCAAATAGAAGAGGGGCGGTATGCAACTACATAATAGTAATACCAAACATACCATCAACATGATCATTGTGGCTTTTTACAAAGCCATTGTCATTTGAAGGGTAAGATTCTTCGACTTGACAAGTACAACACAACCACCTCCGCATCCTATCCCTCTTCCTCAAAATCAAATCGTCTTGAGCCCTTGGTTTCCCCAAACGTATAAAGTATCCAGGTGGAGGCAAGTATTCCTACATAACAATAAAAAGCATGTATAAAAAACACATTAAAACTTTAAATTGATACATTGTAATCAAATTCCACGGTATATCCTCTCTTGTCTCCATGATTAGACCAAAAGGATGTAACGAAAAACAGAATTCCTGAAATCTTCTTCACAAAATATTGTCTATGAGCTCTTCATATTCAAATAGTCAGTTGTAATAGATCACGTGTTACCAAAATGCGTGTTAATCGTAGTGCTTGTAAGGGCTTTTGTAGCATTATTTCTTGAAGTTGTGATGATGACTTTTAATAGTATAAATATAACAGTCTAAACGAAGGTAGAATACTCTCTATAAAGTAGTAAACAGTGATTTCACTCTAACCTTAGTTAATCAGTTCTGTTAGCATCAAATAACTAGATAATCATATGAAGAATTTTGAGATGAAGTTACAACCAACTAATCATTATCCATATGCACATACATCATTATCTAGTTACAACCAACTAGATCATAAAAGCAATAAATATCAGAAATTTATAACATTTTATACATACAATTCACAATCAAAAGAATTCTCACTAAAGTAAATCTTTCCCATCAACAAGATATCACATATGAGTTTAACACCACAGATCTCACAGCACATGCATCAAATATAAACAAAAATCACACAAATTCTCACCACTAAACACCGAAAACGACGACTGCTACCCATTACAGTATCACAATTCCAACCATAAAATAATCGAATCCAACAATAAAATCAAATTTATCCCAAGAATGTGATGATCAATTCAAAACTTCATAAAAGAAAAAACTGAAACCCAATTGGGAAATCAAAGAAACAACACAAATTGGGTATCAATCAAGCAGATCCGGTGGTGAAAGATTATGAAGAAGACAGTAAAAGGGTTGCTTTCAAAACGGATTAAACGATGGAATCATTCGAATCACAAGAAACCCATCATCAGAAACTCCGAAAGGAACCGTTTTCTTGGATGATAATAATAAAGTAAGCGATAAAGCAGAAGTAAAAGATTACCTGTGTTGTGTTGTGAGTTTTGGATTCTTGAATTAGGGCTTTGTTTTTATTGTGTTGTGTTGTTGAGATGATGGAGAAATTGGGGAAAGACAGATAAGCAATGAGCGATTTACAAAGAGAAAGATAGAGGGGTTTAAATTGCCATCAATGCAAAAACGCGGAATCAAAAGATTTCAATAATTTATTTTGTTTGCACAAACCTAACTTTATGAACAATGATTTCGTTGCAGGATATAATAATAATAATATAT
>BJCO01766196.1:0-12420 GCA_018326465.1 Flaveria floridana | reverse complement strand
CGCCCTTGGCTTCTTGCAGTCCTTGCTCGCGTGGCCCTCCTCGCCACAGTTATAACACTTCAGCACCCTATAATCTCGAGCGATGTAGCCAGGCTTGCCACACCTAAAGCACACATTCAATCCCAACCTACACTCACCGGTATGCTCCCTTCCACATTTTCCACACTTCTTCAACCCCGAGCTTGACGACACCCTACGGTCATCCACCTTCATCCTCTTGTTGTTTGGAGTGAAACCACCATGTCCAAACCTCTTCCCATTCTAGCTTTTATCACCACCACTCATCTTCTTCACCTCCACCACAGTCTCCTCTCGCTCGTCGTACAACCTGCCCGCCAAGTCTACAACGGATCGAAAGGTACCGGGCTGAGCAGCGATCAAATGCCTGCGAATATCAGTCGGCAATCCTTGGATGTATCTCTTGATCTTCCTTGACACCGGCGTCACCTGATCTGACACCAGCCTTGCCATTTTATTAAATTTGGTGGTGTACTGCTGGTGGGTCATGGTCCCCGCCTCAAGTTGCAGGAACTCCCTCTCGACCCTGTCGAGCTCCCTGTGAGGACAGAATTCCTCGATCACTAGCTGCTTCAACTCCTTCCATCGCATCTTCCCGATGGCTCTGGCACCCTCAGCTTGGACAATGTTGTCCTACCAACACAATGCTGAGTCAAAAAACAGAGTGAGTCGCGAACTTCACTTTCTGGTCTTTGCGACACTAACTGATCTCCAAAACTGCCTCCATCTCCCTCAGCCAGCGGTGAGCGGCAGCAGCATTACCATTTCCATCGAAGGTTGGAGGCTTACACCTCTGGAATGCCCTATAGCTGCACCCCTTGGTCGTTGCCCCTACTAAATCATCATCCTCTTCATCGGAAAACACGGCCTCAGGCTCCGATCGTTCTTCCTACCCCTTGCTCCCCATGCCCGTTGACCCCTTCCTATCTCCCTTCTCCTTCCTCTCCTCATTCCTCACAGCTCTAATAACTTCGGTCACTACAGACGGTAAGACTGTCTGCATGACCTGGTGTACCTCATCGCAATCGCCTCCCTAGCTGAGGCATTCAGGCTAGCATTCTCATTCTCCTCACTCCGGCCATGAACCTCAAGGTTCTCATGAGCCGTCTCAGGAGCCTTAGCACTACTCCTAGTCACACGTGGACCTCTGCCTCTAGAAGCCTTGGAAGATTTTTTTCCAGCCATTTCCTAAATGCTATAAGATTCAAACACTAACACAGTCATTCAAGGGAACAACTCAGTTTATGTCAAGTATAGCAAGTCCCTAATTACAGTGGCCATTTGTGATTAGCCACTTACTTTACTCTTCACACCCTAAGCATTTCCTATCCTGACTACATCAGTATCTAAATCTACTAAGAACACATAAGTCAAATAGCACACGCACATAATACTAATTAGATATAAGAAAAGAAATACCTGATGGCACATAGCTACTCGGGCTGACATCCCTCTTTCTGTCCCATTTTCAGTTTAAGTTTAGGTTTAAAAATGTTTTACCCAATTCACTTAAACTATGGCTTTGATACCAACTTTTAAGGCCCCGTTCCCGGGCACCTCACAGTTGGTCATTTATTGCACATAAAACATATTAATATACATTTCATTAAATAAACACCGGAATTACGTTAGCAAAAGTCATTCTCAATTATTAAAAGATATTGTTGTTAAGTAATACAATAATGTTCAAGTTACAAAAGATTGTTTAGTTGCATTACAAAACAACAATATCATAACATAAGAATGGATGTCAGTCTTTCCCTGCCGAGTAGCTTCACCCTTGTGCCGTCCTCAGCAACTATTACCTGCCAACTGAAAATGTATAAAAGTCAGTGTTGCTGAGTGAGTTCTAGTTTTAAAAGTATTAAAATACCTTGTGTAATATGAAAATACTTTTTTTATGAAAATACATCTCTTACTCTTGTACGTGAGCACGCATTAACTATACAACAAGGTAGTGCTTTCTTTCTTTACTGTATACCTTGTTCATTGTGTACTCTTTTAACTTTATTTTTCACTGTCTATGTGGACCAATGAGCAATACCCTAAACTATATGCGCGGGAAAACTGGTGTTGGGCCTCTCTGGTCTATGCTCTGATCACTGTACACAAGGCTGGCCCAGTCACCTAGGGCATGCTAAAAGGTCCGCCAATCTCAATTGATTGGCCTCGTGAGCACAGGGTAGCTAACCTGCATCACAGTTGAGCTAACGACAATATGGTCGTGCACCTCCTATATGCTTGCAAGACTTGTTAACTTTTTAATTAAGTTTCACTTCTCTTTATTATTTCTATTTCACTATATTAAGGATAATATTTACATTTATGATCATAAACACACCACATAAGACATACATTAATAATTACTATGACCATAGGAACAACATAATAATATTGCAAATATAATAACAATTAAAAACTCTAAGTCAAACTTGGGTCAAACTCTAATGATTCTGTTTTACTCAAAATTTTAGAAAAAATAATCTAAGTGTTCTAGACGCATGAGCACTATGCAGGCGCATGAGGCCTGTTTAGGCGCATGGGTACTATTTGGGCGGTTTAACACTTAGGCGTTCGGGACATCTCAGACGCATAGGCACTATTTGGACGTTTGGTCCACACTTAGGCGCCTGGGTCAAAATCCGAGATGCATGGGCTACTGTTCAGGCGGCTGGGCTTACACTTAAAATTTTCTAAGACATTTCTAGACGGTTGGGGTACTGTTCAGGCGGTTGGACCCTGTTTAGACGTATGGGCTTACTTAGAAATTCATGAGGCAATTTTAGACGGTTGAGGGTACTGTTTGGGCGTTGATCATACTTAGAACTTTTCTAAGACAAATTTGGATGTATGGGTCTTATTTAGACGCATGAACATCTTTCTAACATATTTCTAAGCTGTTTTCAGACCCAAATCTTTATACCATCCTCTTCTAAGCTTACTACAACTATTCTAAACATAAATGCCACATAAACATCCATAAAACATCATCATGCAACTATGACACATACGGGCAAGCATTCATAACATTTTTAAAACCATTTTCATACATTTTCAGCCCCAAAGAAAGTTTGAAACAGGTAAAATACGGGGTCTAGAACTCACCTTTGCTACTCTCTAGTCTCAACTCCAAGTCTTGAACTTTCCAAAGGATTCAAACACCTAGAAACCCACCAAACACACATTCAAACACATATAAACACATTTAAGCACATAACCGAGGCTAATTCTAGCCAAGAACAACTTAAAAACACTAAATCTTACCTTAACTTCGACTTCTTCTTCTTGTTCTTCAAATATTCGTGAAAAGTAGCATGGTATGGGCGGCCATGCCACTTTTGTACAAAATTATATAAGATTTTGTACTTTGGACATGTTTAACCTCTCACTTCGGGTTAAATTATATTTCTTTCTTTTTATTCTTCTTTTACAAGCTTTTTAAAATATCCGGGTGTTACAGCATAACCTTTGGGTTTTTGAATTTTAAAAATAGTTTTTTCTCCGGAACCAATCAGACATTTTTTGTTCCACAACTTCGTTCTGAATCCCTTGTGGTGGATAATATTCTGTTTCTTCACACTGAGATTGTCCATCCAGATCTTCAACTACAATAGCTTTTTTTACAACAGATTTACAAATAAGTAAAATAGCATATTTATAAATAAATAATTAAATCACAAATAAATAACATTCCTCCTTTAATTTTATTAATGAGTATATAATCTATAGTATCTAATAAAAAAAGGTTTATTTTGCCAATTGTTACTCATTTGATCCAACTTTTTGCCACATGTCATTATTCTAGACATTCTCATATTAATTTTCCCTCCAAAAGGGTATTAGAATCAATGTAACTTTTAAAATTAGATTTTATTAAGAAAATAAAAAATAACAACTTTTTATTAAAATAGAACTAATAATGTAATTTTTATATAATATGAAAGTTTCAAAAACACTAAACCTTTTTGAAACAAAATATTTTAAATCGGTCCTTTTTTTAAAAATTATAAAAAAGGTCAACGTTTCTAAAAACAATCTTATTAAAACAACCAAAATAATTACAGACCAGAGTTTTTATTAAACAAGATTTTTATTATTTTTTTTATAAAAGAATTTTAAAATAAATGTTTAAAAAATAAACTATTTAGATAAGAGAGTTAAAAAACATAACATAACTGTTTTATTTTCTTGAACTATTACGTATATATAATTCATATATTATATTAAAATTTCTTACTGTAAATCTTTATTTTTATTACTAACTATAATTCGTTTAAAGAATGAGTTTCTAGCCTATCTATCTATATATGTATTTGTCTATTTGTCTATCTATCTATCTATCTATCTATCTATCTATCTATCTATAATAAAGAAAAAATAAGATAAGACGTGATATAATCGTAAGCTTAATCATACTAACTTTCTTATTTATCTCTATTATTAAAACTAATATTGAATACTAATAATATTACTCATACCATTTTCAAATTAAAATCTATATAGTTTAATAAATTGAAAATCTATTTTTTTAAAATTAAAAACAGATTTTTAAAAACAAAAAAGCAACGAAGTTTTAAAAAAATCATTTTAATTAAAATAAATTATTTAAAAAACACATATTTTTTTATAAAACAAAAGTTTAAGAAAAGTACATTATTGTTTATTACTTAAAATAGCAATTTATACGTAACTATAATCATATTTATCTTCAAGTATAGTTTTATAATTCATAAATTTTTTTACTAATCATTTAATAATTTATTTATTCAACCCGTGTAATACACGGGATACTAACCTAGTTAATATATACATGATCATATGATTTTGAAATGAAAAAAGTCCTCAAGCAAAATGTGAAATCAATTATGGATATTCTTGAAGTCATACAAAACGTTTAATTGAAGACAGAGCATGCGTATATGAACTAACTCGCGTTTAAAGCTCTATTTAAGATAGTTACGTATATTATCTAAGGTGGTGTTTGTTTTTTAGAAAAAGAGCTTCTAAAGCTCTTTTGTCTGCGCCAAAAAGAGGCGGGCAGATATTTGAGGTCTGCAGAGTGTTTGTTTTTTTGAAGACGTTTCATTAAAAAACGTATGCGTGACCTTTTCTTGGAGAAGAGGTGGAACAATGTTTTCACACCTCTTCTAACCTCTTCACACTTCTTATACTCCTCTCCTCTTACCCACCGCCTCCACTCCTCTACCTCCTCACACTCACTCCACAATCCACACACTAGCTTCAGATCCACCACCACCACCACCACCATGACGGAGCCATCACCACCGCCACCAGAACCACCGTCACCACCACCACCACCACCCAACCACCTCCACCCCCGCCGAGAGCCCTTCGATCACGGCCTCATCCCCTTACAAAAGCTCATCTTCACAGACACCACACAGACCCTAACCTCTCTCTGAATCGACTCCAACATCTTCTTCGAAACGCTACAGATCTCGCCGGAACACACGCACCTCGTGTTTGAGATAATCGCCTCCCTTCACCCCTCCGATTCGGACCCGATCGTGACCGCTAAGGACGATGAGGTTGATTTCGTTGGTGTCAATGTGTATGATCTGATTGTCTTTCTGTACATACAATCGTATAAGCGATTGATGCCTAGAGGACATAGGGATTCTGCTGCGGTTGCTGATGTTCGATTGGGAAAGTGAGATTGGGAAGGGTGGGGTGTGTTTGTTTTATAATAATAATAATAATAATAATAATAAAAAAATAAAAATAATAATAATAATAATAATAATAATAATAATAATAATAATAATAACAACAACAACATTGCATATGTTAAAAACAAACAGTCTTTTTCTTGCAGACTGCAGACGTTTGGTCCATCTCTTCTGCTACAGATGTCTGCAGATGTGGTCTGCAGACTGCAGACGTTTTAGCTCTTCAGAAACAAACAGCACCTAACTCACATTTAAAGCTCTTTATAATTGTCTATTTTTTCTACGAAGCACGGCCCCAACTTTGCCCTTGCGTTGCTAGTGAGAAGACGTGATTCGGAAAGTCAATACGGACTAAAAAGACGTGATTTGGAAAGTCAATACGGGTTAAAAGAAGTTTTGTAAGAAAAAAACTTTCTATACATGGAGGCGTGGAAGATCCGACTTCGAGAGGAGAAGTTCGGTCTTACGTAAAAGGAATGATAATTTTGGGATGGATTGATGTGACAACAAGTGTTGTAAGAAGAGCAACAACAAGCGGACTTGGAGTTCATTTCATAAGATAATTGATATATTCCGGAACTACGTTAGAAGTTTATTTTATCCAAAAGTTCTAACGAATCAATCTAATGAAATCGGGAAAAACACATCGGGATGTCAATACCCGTATGAGATGTTAATTTATCAAATCATTCTATCATGTATTTTTTTTAATTAATGAAAGTTTATTTTATTTGTGTATTTTATTTTATTTTAGTTATCGTGAATTGTCGTTTTACTTCATGTGGTTTGGTCATATTTATTATTTTTATTCAAATTTTTTTTTTTCAAATTTGGCTGCCCAATGTTTGGAAAAGTTGTCATTTTCATCCCAAAACATGAATTTCGTTAAAGAAATTTTACCAGCAACACGTAAACATAAATTATGATCTTGTTTTTATATAAAAATTTACATAAGTATCATTTTAACGATAAATATTTAACATGTTAAAACAATGGAGCTAACATTTTTGGATGAATAACTTTTTTCAAACTTTAAGAAGCCAAATGCAAGAAAAAATATTTTTGGATGAAAATAACAAATGACCAAATCACATGAAGGAAAACGACAATTCACTCTTTTAATATAATTTATGAAATACAAACACAACTTTAAAAAATAAATTAATTCGATAAAAATGAGAAAATAGGAAAAAACTAGGACGAACGACACCCTACAAAATAGAAAAATCCGAGGGTAAAAAACTAATATGTCACCAGGGAAAACTATGAAAATGAGAGGACTTCCTCTCTTCTAAATGATATTAATTTATAGTCCCTCGTGGAAGCTAAGACTCCACCACAAGTATGCCAAAGTTGGTGCTAACGTTGCAAAATACGATCATTATGGTAAACTCAAGTCCCGAAGAGATACATGAACAAGAGCATTTCGCTAACTCCTAATGATCTATTATAATCAAGAAAAAACATACTCAATACTTAGTTAGAATGCATATATAACCCAAACATTGGCTATGTAGTTATAGGTTAAAAACTAAACATATTTGAACATAATTAGGATTGCTAACTTTAGGATATTAGCAACTTGTTAGAGTTCTACACTTCTACTTGAACAATACTAATCTCATTATTCTAATAAAAGGATAACTAGGGTGAACATGTGTCATCATCACATTTCACCTCACTAAAATTTTTCTGCTTCTCTCTCCTATTAAATTTCTTATTAATTAATTGGTAATAATAAATTAATAAAATGTCTTTTAATTGATATGTTTTCTAAGGAAATGATTTTTTATAAAATAATTTTTTTCTAAAACATCAAAATTTTTAAAAATATAAAATATTTTAAAATTGATGTTTTTAAGTAAAGTTTTTATATACAAAAAATAAATAAAATTGGGACTTATAATAAGTTAAAATTTTACAGTTTTAAAATTTTTTGCTTTGAAACAAAATTATTTAATTTTTCTTTTGAAAAAATTAAAAAAACAAGATTAAAAAGTTGATATCATTGTTTTCTTATTTATAGTCCTTAAATATGATTTCAATCATACTTTATCTTAAAATATCATTTTATAACTAATAATTTTTTTTCTATTTTATATTATATTTTTTCAACCCATGTATTCTAAAGCTAGTTACTAAATAATAGGAATTAGTTTTACTTGACCGACTTATCAACTTGGATCCCTGAACTTCACCGGCTTATAAATCAGGTTAGAAATTCACGACAACATAAACCTCCGAGAAACCCAACCATATCATCATACCAACAATAATAACCCTCCAAGCTACTATCAGAGGATCTCCTTTTCCTTTACAATTTCAAGATTTTATAACTTGATGGGAAACCTCGTTCTTATGGCTTCTTTTGAGCCATACTAGTTTTATAATTCCATGTTATAAAAAGCACGTCAACTCAGCCGTTCATATCCAACAATGAAAAATGAAGCAGCGTTAGAGAAGAAATGTTTTTTAAAGATGAGTGCAAATCTAATGTGACAGCTGACGTGACGTGTCTATAAACATCTGAATGGTTTAGCTTTAGAAATCATTTTTAAAGTGTGCTTTGACATCTTACTATGCATAAGACATCAATTTTAAAGTGTGTTTTCAGTCTTTTAAAGGATATTAATGTTCATGCTTTGCATTGATTTTCATCTTTTATTTGTTTTCATTTTAGCAAGATCTTCACCACTGTTGTTTTTGGCGGTGATATGATGTAGACTCATCAACAATAGAAAAAAAAATGAGGCATCAACTTACAAACAACAATCCTTCTTACCAAATCTAGCTACAAAAACCCAAAAAAACCCATAAATACCCAATAAGATAGCTACAAAATTGAAAAACTCTTGAATATAAAAAACCACAATAAATATATATATGTTAAGATGCATCTCATCATAATAAGTTTTTGAATACAAAATCACAATAATAAACCAATTTTGTTCCCTATCGTACTTGCAACATTAAAATGAAAGCCATAAGATCAATGACTTGTCACTTTACAAAGGATATAAATGACATTTCACAGAACAATAATATTTATACAATTGAGTTTGTTGAAGCTCATGAAAACCAGCTCTAAAGTACATTACAAATTGTATGGACAAAAGCACCCGAGTGTTTTACATCATTCACCCAACGCCAGCACGAATAGTCCTACTCGGATGCTTTCATCATAAATGCCACTATGAACCCTAACATGGCCCCTGCAATCACCTGTACAAATCAAACTAGTTTGTTAAAAATGTTTATCTGCATATTGTGTTTTGACACGAGGATTCATATGTTATGAGAATGTTTAGGATTGTTTATCCAAACTGTTGATCTGATTATTTGCGAGTAAAACAAGTGGTTTTGAATGAAGCTGTTTAATCCAAACTGTGTGTTTCAAAATGCTAATAATAGTTAATAATCATCAAATATACAAAGTTTGCAGGCTACGCCAAACACACTTGAAGAGCCTTTCAGTAACATTTAGAAACAGTTCACTATCTTACAATACCGTTGCATAGAAAATATTTAATAAAGAACACAAGTTAAAAACTTAAAACTTGTCAAGATCCACTTAATAATTAAATAAGAAGGAAAATGTTCAAATACAAAGTGTATTTTTGCTACAAAGTGTGAGAAGACACAATGAGTCAAAAATAAACACAAAAAAATTATATCACACAATCTAAATCGAATTTCAAAAAAGTAATTTGAAGCTTTTGTTCCCCTAGTCGTCCTCACTAAGAAAAAAAATAAACGAAAAATTAAAAAAAAATAAAAAAATTAACGTTTTTTTATTGTGTCATTTATGAAAGACACAATGACTTCATTGTGTCATTATGAAAGAGACAATGACGTCATTGTGTCAATATAAAAGACACAATGACGTCATTGTGTCATATAAAGACACAAAGAAAAAAAAATTTATTTTTTTTAATTTTTTTTCTGAAAGAGGACAACGAGAGGAAAAGAGACTCCGAAGTACCTTTTTAAAATTCGATTTAGATTGTGAGATATTAATTTTTTTATGACTTTTTTAGCCTTATTGTGTCTTCTCACGCTTTGTAGCAAAAATACACTTTGTAGAATAACCTCACCCAAATAAGAAAGCCTAGCCATTTCTGAATTCTGAGTGTGTTACACCTGTGTCGTGTGGGAACAATTTCATGCAAATACCCATGAGATACACGTATCTACTTTTACTCGCCTAACTAAATATTTTATTCTACAAGCGAATAATAATGCATACACGAGTCTATACGTGAATAACAATACATATGTGATATGGTGTCGTGTATCACATTAGTTCAAATCACTATTGATGGGAAAAAATGAGTAAAAGTAGATATGCAACTCTCATTCGTATTTGGCTAAACGAGTGATTTGTTTCTCACGTGACTATATAAGTATATCACACCCAAGAAAATGATTATTTTTGTGATTTTCTCTAAAAAATTATGCTATTGACACCAGCTTTATAATCAACCATAAACATAATACTAATAAGTTGAGTATTTAATAGTTTCCCAATAATTGTTTTGCACTCGTTAAAATATTAATTTTTCTCCTTTAGACCTTTACCATCTATCTTCCCTCTCCTTTTGTAAACCATTGTTGATTGTAGCTAGATGTGGCAAGTTAGGAGGCCTATTTATTTAAGAATGGGTCGATTTTGCATCTGTTTTATCTCTAAAGGGTAATACTTAATAGTGAAATTTATCCCTAGAGAGTAACAGTGAAAAAATAGGCGGTTGGGTCAAAATTCACCCAAAGTGTAAGCTTAATGCATAGAACATCCTATAACAATTCATATTATAATTTTAGAGTATTATTGAGATAATATAGTTCTTGTCATAATATTTAACACACTATATTCAGCTGAAAGAGAGACCTGTAATGGAGTATGCCCAAGAGAATCACGTAGAGGTCTCGATGTGGATAACGGGTGTTCCGGAGGAAACTCACAAACAATCTGGTTCAACAACTGCACAAGTGTAACACAAGTTGACATGAGGATTTACACAACGGGAAGGGAAACAGTATTGATATAAGGGCAAAATGGTCACTTTTTCCTATAGACCACTAAATTATATGATTTTGATCATTTTGCTCTTATAACATGAGAAGGCAAAAAAAGAGTTAAATTGATGTAATGTCAAAATGGTCATAATCAAATTTTTGGTGGTGTACGTAGTTAAAAAGGCAGTGCACAAATCAATATTAATAATAGATCGGTTACATATAATCAATTTCACAGAAGTGACAGGGTGTTTCATCTTTTACTTGAGGTAATTGTACTAGTACTATAATAATAGATTTATGTGATCCTAGTGAAACCCTTGAAGACTCGCAGTATTTGAACGCTAATGTCCTTCATATAATTCTCAAAGAGGCTAATTCCCATCAAGGGGAAAGGCCAATAGTCACAAATCTTAGCAAGAGACAGCTGATAATCTTTAAAGAATAATGCTTTAAAGTTTAAACCTCTCAATTATGTAACTACCAGTACCACATTAATATTCAGTTAAACCACCATGATTATAAACATGAACACAACCAGCTAATAATTAACTACTTAAATGATACCAATCATATTATCATCCAGGAATATAATCAAATGGTAGTTGGATTAGGATACCAATAAAATATAAGATTTGTACTTCCCAGAAACAATAATGCAAATATTATGTAAAAGTGTCTTACTTCAGCCTGTCGACCGGCATGGAGTCTGACTCCAGATGCATCATACATAACCTGCATTATTTCAATAAATAATTAACAAGACCTTGTTAGAAAGAAAACACATTAATAAGTATTCGATGGATCTAACCATTTCATGACTTAACACAAATATAATCACATTAGCAAAGTTGTTTGTGTAGGCAAAAATTTATGTTTGAGATCACATACAATAAAAGCCATAACAACAGCAATTGCAAATGATGATGATTCAACCCCATCATGTAGACCAATGGACACTGCAAGTGCCACAACAGTTGAAGAATGAGACGATGGCATTCCACCTGAACCTACAATCTTTTTAGGATCCCATCTTTTTTCTTTATACCTGAGCTTCAAAGGGACATATGTGGAAGTTAGAGACAATACTCACAACTCTTTCAAAGTTTTTTTTTCACAATTTGAGAAACCAAAACTAGCAAAGCAAAATTTAACTTAGTGAAAACTGAAAAGGTCAAGATTTGCAGTTCAGAGGGACCAAATGCCAAATATTAAGGTCCATGAATACAAAAACAATTAGCGTTCAAGCCGTGAGTAACAGTCTCCTACACAAAGTATAGAGTAAGGCTGCGTATATCAAATCGTAAAAAGATGCAGCGCCTCCCTGGACCTTTTACAAAGCAAGAGCTAAGTGAAACACAGGAGACACACTTTTTAATACAGAATCAGTAACACTTTTTTAAAGGTATTTGTGTTAGCATGATGCTAATTTCTAAAAAGGCAATTTGTGGATCAAACAACGGTTATGCTTGAGATCAATTGCATATTAGGAACTGCAACCTAATTTGAGCAACATCAACTCAAAATTTGACCTAGAACTCAAAAATCTAACTCCAAATCACAAATCAAATGCTACAAACTCCGAATAACCTATTACGATCAACAACCACCAGCATAAGATAAACCATCAACAACAATTCAAAAACGTTAATCCGAAGAATCAAACACGTAATCAACTCATCGATTTCAACCTCCG